>JAIVFJ010000550.1:0-25612 GCA_025765615.1 Zopfochytrium polystomum
AACCTGTCTTGCCAACTGTGATGACAACTGCGCCTTCTCAAGGGCCTCTCTCACCGCATTGCACACAAACCTGACCTAGATCGTTGAAAAGCCACGTTTCTCACTCTCCACTCTGGCATTAAACCCTCTTCCCTTTTTGGCACCCTCCCTGGCTCTGCTCGTTGCAAGTGCCAACTCCAAATCCTCAGCAAAACTTTGCCCACCCAAAAAGCTCTACACCAACAACACCCTCAAGCCTTCCCCATTTGCCTCTGCCGTCGATGCCACTGCCCCTTGGAACCACAGATGCCATTGCTCTGATGTGCAACACCTTTGCCAAAACTCTTTCCTCCTCTGTTCCTCCTGCACCTCATGGTTGCTCTCCCCCCCCACGCCCATCCCATTTACTGGCTCTCCCACCCTGAATTTCTTTTTGACAATCAATCTTGCATCAATTTTCCCTCCCTTCTTTGTGGCTTCATCCCCCAATCCTTTTATGACACCTTATTCTCATGTGAAACCCCTCTGCCTCTATCCTGAAAACCCTTGTCACCGCTTTTCATCAACTCCTTCTGTACACCCACTGCCTCATTTGGATTCCCTGTTCCAATGACACTATCTCTTGGGAGAAGTCAAAGTCCATCAAGCTCTCTGACAAGCACTCCCGCCCCACAGATCCCCTCCACCAAATTCCCAGACCTCGCACCTTCGCTCCCTGGCCTCTCACCCACCGTCTTCTCCAATTGTCAACCCTTCAAATCATCGTTAATCAGGGTTTACTGACGATGAAACCAAACACATTGAAAATACCGGAGAAGTACGCTCTTCGAGTGAGGACAGCGAGTGGCAGGCCAAAGGCGGCTCGGCTGTTCCTCTTAACGGGTAAAAAATGTCGCCAATCTCCGCCCTAGGACATATCGTTCAAGCTGGCGCGTTGATGCTCGTCCGACTCCTCCTCGGCACGGGGGAATGCCTGCGCCGGTGGGGACATAATGCCCAAGTGCAGCCGCTAATAAGGGCCACGCGTAACACCCGTAAGAATGCCTTACCAATTGTCCCGCTAAATGCTCCATCACGAGGCGGAGCCCCCAATCAAGCGGGCACAGGACAACCGAGTTGAAGAAAAGCCGGCAGGATCTCTGACGCCTACGCGGCGCAAGCTCAGCTCGGAGCTGGTTGCGCGAGCTTCACTGGCGCGGCCAAATGTTGACGGAAAAAGTTGGCGTCCAGTCGGCTCGTCGGGCGCGCAGCTGTCGGTGATTCCCGGCGGCGAGAACGGGGTACAGGGGCGGTGAACGTTGACGAGGAGAGAAGCTCGGCGCTCCTCCGCGCCGTCGACTGGGCAAACACCGAGCTGGTGGGCGGGAAGGTGTTTGGCCAAGCGACGTTGGCGGTGCGAGACAGCGCTCCACCGCAAACGCAAAACGGGCTGCGAGCAGAAGCGCGGCAGTGCAGTGGCGAATGCTTCGGCCGCCCCCCCTGAGCACGGGGAGAACTAGTGGTACTCTGCGGTCAGGGAGGGCTCGTGGGGAAGATGGCGGCACTCGAGGACGACTTTGGGCTTGCGCGAAAGACAAAGAAAGGGCGACGGCAGCGGAGCTGCTTCGCAATGGTAAGGTTGAGGGCGTAGAAGATGATGAGAAAAATGAAGATAATTAAGACGGCGACGACGACAAAAAGGATCAGGTGGACGAGGAAGAGGGTGAGGGTCAGAAAGTGGAAGCGGCCAAAGTGTGCTGGGACAAGTAGAGCGATGGTCAAGAAGATTGGGAGGGAGTTGGCGCACCCGACGGGAGCCAGCCGTGACCCAGGACTCACCAAATAGATTCACTTGAGCAGAGACGATAGCAGGCGCAGGACCGGGGCGCTACATCGACCGTATCGCAGCGCATCCGTCGGCTGTAGCCGGTGCTCATTGCTTACACCGCACAAGTCGCCACCGCCAACCAACACGAAATCATCGTCGAAGAGTGGGACAGCGCCCAGCCTGGCCGCAGCGACCGCGGCAGTTGACTGGCTGGTGCCGCTGGGCCGACCAACGACGGTCCGAGTCTGGAGTGATATGGTGCGTCGGATCCTGCCGCCGAGTTGGGACCCTAGCGGTCGAACTGGAAGTTTGTTTTGTGCGTAACAATTGTCATCTCAAGTTCGCAGCCTTGTAAGGAAAAAAAATCACGGTGTGCTTGTTTTTTTTGCTGGAGGGGGGCCGGAGGTTCGTCAGTAACTAAGAGTAAGGGAAAAGCAAGTGGTCAGTGGGGTTACCTCTCACAGCGTCTCCTGGAGCCACCAATAAGTGAGGTGGACGATATCCGGAGATTCCAGGCGGAGCGACCGGCCGCCCGCCACCAATGACCTGCTGAACGAAAGCCACGCGGCAGCTTATTTGAAGCGGCTTTTAATGGGGCGACTGCCACGTCGACAGCGACAGGAAGACGACGGGGAGTCTTCATTTCAACGGGCAAAACAGCGGACGCGCGATTCGGCGACGATCGTCCAGCTGCGTGCTCGGTGAGCCGTGAGCTCGTGGATCTGCGCGAGGGCGACCACTCGGAACTGGGCGTAAACGGCGACCGAGGATCAAGGAGGGGCTTCCCGCTGCTCCCGGGCGGCCGACTGGGGTCAGTGAGTTGGAGTGGTGGTGGTTACTGGTTCGGCCGGGCTCGCCGACTTTAACCGGGCGACGCAACCCGGGTGGGACGCTTCATCGCGCGAGCGCAATAGGCCGCTGTTGATGCGCCCAGCGGCCGTTGAGCGCGGGGATAGTAGGCGCGCATTTTGCCGGTCTGAGGTGGCGGGGGCGCGTGGTGGCGGAGATAGCGGCGATCAAGGTCGCCGTGGGCCGGCGATGTGGCGTGGAGCTGCGGTGCAAGGCGGTGGCGCCGAACATCGACGGCAGCAGGAGGGGCGAGGGGACCGACAGCGAAGACTGACGCGCCTCGCGGGAAGAGACGGAGGTGCCTTGAGTGCAATTGCAGCGATATCCTGAAGGATCGACGGGAGTTGGAGGCGGCGAGGAGTTGGCCGTGCCAGTGTGACGGGGTTGAGCCCAGCCTGACGCCAAAAAGCGGCAGCCGTTTCGCGATCGATCGCCAACAGGCTGGGTCTGCATTCATTCTTTCGTGCAGTGTTTCAGGAGCCCTGTTGCGGGTGCGGCAGGCTGGGGCGAGTGGTTGGCCGAAGATCTTGGAATAGTATTTAATAATGGTAAGGGCTGGGAACTCGTCGATTTTGCCTGTCGAGTCATTGGGAAAGGGTACCTGTAAGAGAGGGAACGACAGGTGGCCAAAACTGAGGGGGACAACATTAAGCTTGGGCTCGCGGCGCCTTTCTCCATTGTATCGGAGTAGTGAGCCGCCAGCAAGCAGAGGAGGAGGATACGCGGAGGCTGGGCACCCCACCACTCTAATAGTACATAAGCCCTTTCTCGTCACGCCGCCTCACGCCGCCTCACGCCCACCAAAACAACGCCACCCGTCGCGAGTGCCGCCCGCCGCCAAACGCACAAACGCACAAACGCACAAACGCACAAAAGCACAACCCACGCACGGAGCTCACGCGCACGCGCACGCCTCTTCCCCCGACATCCCGCACATTCGCCAAGTTCGACTATTGCCCCCGTGGATCGCACGTGGCTCGCGCACCGCGATCGCGCGTTTTTTCGCTTGCTCGCCGTCGTCGGCGCCGTTCCCCGCCCTCGCGACGGATCACGACTGCGCCCCACCACCCTGGTATCGTTCCATTCGTGTTGGCCATTTTGGCGCCTCCATCCGCTCGCCCACAGCCACCCACCCTCGGCTCATTCTTCATCCGTCGCTCTCTCGCTTTCCCCAATTCGCTGCTTCCTTAGTCGGACACTAATTTTGTCGCTTGGTCCGAGATTTTCGCCGTAAGTCACTTTTGCGCTTTCGTGATCACCGCCTGCCACAACTAATCAGCCGTCTCTACCTTTCCCACGACTATACAGCGCTCTCTCGAAAGGAAGTCGATTGCCGATCACCTTCGAGCTCTGTTGCCAGTAAACATCCGTGAAAAGCTTGCTTTACGTCGTCTAATTACTGTTTTGCTCCGTTGAACGCTCTATTGCGATTAGCACCCTGACACAACACCCTTAAAGTGTTTTAAAAGCTCAAGATCGACCTGACAAATGGACGCCAACGCCTCTTTTGACGTGAGTTTGCATGCATATGTACAACGCATTTCTTTCTTTCTTTTCTTTTCGATCGCCCGCTCTGATGAAACCTCTGCGCAAATCAGGCCATGATCAGCTACTGCTGGGCAAACCACGAAGTCGCTCGCCAAGTCTCGGACCACCTCAAGAGCCTCGGGTTCAAAATTTGGATCGACACGTCAAACATGAAGGGCAACATCTACAGCGCCATGACCGCCGCCGTGTTGTCGTCCACGGTCGTGGTACCGTTCATCTCGGACGACTATGTGAATTCGGGCAACTGCTTTTCGGAAATCCAGTTTGCGCGGGACAAGAGGAAGAAATTGTTGCCCGTCAGGTTGAGCCATTCGCCAAGGGTTGCCGACAGCCCGATTGCGTTTATCACTGCTGGATTGCTCTGTAAGTGATGTGTGTTTTTTTTTTTACTTCTTGCGGTTGGCTAATGGGATTTCCCTATCAGACCATGACCTTTCTCCTCCTATCTGGGAAGACGAAAAGAAGAAAGACGCGGCTCTAGCTGATTTAGTCGCGGCCTTGAAAAGTGCGCTGCAAGAACATCCTAGCGCTCTTTCATTGAATACTTTAGGGACCCGTCGATCTGTTCCTGCTCTTGCTTCTCCGAATGCGCTTGTCGCTTCTCCCACCACGCTTGTCGCTTCTCCAACCGCCAGCGTTCTCTCGTTCTTAAGGAACGGGACCTGCTTTCCTTACATGCCCGTGCGGCACGACCCCCCTCAGTGGATCGATCGGACCGACTTGTGGACGATGATCGACGAGCACTTGCAAGCCTTCGGCATCGCAATCCTGGAGGGAATCGGCGGGTCCGGTAAAACCTTCACCGCGTTGAAGTACGCGCATCGTGCGCTGCGGGACGGCCTCAACGTCTCGTGGGTCGGCGCAAAGACCGAGGAGGAGCTCCGGCAGAATTTGATCCGATTCGCCGCCCACGTCTTTAGCCTGCGAGTCGTGGAGAAGGACCTCGACATTTTGTTGGACAAGCTGATCCCGGCGCTGTGCGACGACCACATCCCGCGGCTTTTTGTCCTCGACAACGTCGACAACGTCCTCGACGTCGAAAAGCTCCTCGCCGCCGTCAAAGACATCCCCACCGTGCGAGTCCTGATCACCACCCGCATCCCCTTGGTCCTCCCCGGCCACGTCCAACCCATGAAGTCCATCCCGGTCAGCTTCCCGTCCATCGACAGCTGCAGATCCTACTTCCTGGACATCCCCGGCCGGACCCTGACCGAACCCGAGGCCGACCGCATCTTCCACCTCTGCAACGGCCTGCCCCTCCGCCTCTCCGTCGCCGCCGCCTACCTCGCCCGACGCCCCGACCTCTCCGTCGACGCCTTTGTCCGCCTCGTCGAAAAGGAAAAAACGCGCAAGCTAAACCCCTCCGCCGCCCCCGCTGCCGACATCTACCCCGAAGTCTCCGTCTCTCTCGACACCCTGCAAAAAAAATCCCCCGAGGCCTTCGAGCTCGTCCACTGGCTCGCCCTCCTCGACCCCGACCGCACCGTCCTCGAGTACGTCGTCCAGGCGCTCAAAAAGACTCAACAAAACCTCTGGTTCCTGTTTGGACGGAAACGCCCCGACGGCGCCAACCTCCACGACGTGTTGGGGCCCTTGGTCGACCTGAAGCTCGTCTCGTACAAAAAGTCGTTCCTCTCCATGCACCGCTGCGTACAGTCCGTCGTGTTGGAGAAGACCCCCGTGCCGAGGAACCAGGGGGAGTACTTTGCGAACGTGTACAGGCAGCTGTTTAGGGAGAATTACACGGTGCAGAGGAAGCTGGCGGTGCGGGACGTTGCGGGACTTGCGGAGATGCTGAGTCTTATGACTGAAGTTATTTTGTGTTTGTAAAATTGTTGATTTTTAAATTTTTTTTTGCCCCTTCGGTCCAAGCCTAACATTTTTCACCCTCCCCGCCCTAACCACCCCCGCCAACCTTGTCTCCCCTTAAGATGATGCGCAACTCGAAGCAAAAGACGTCAAGCTTCTTTGCAACGTACTGCGGACAAATACCACGATTCAAAAGCTGTCGCTTCAAGGTGAGTTTAATGGCAGTTTTGAAAAACTTGCAGAGGATCTAACTGTTTGTTTCTTTTGGGGTTGGGGCAACCAACTCACAGCAAACCATTCAGTCGGTCCCGAGGGAGCTAGAGCTGTTTCTGAGCTCCTCAAAAGCAACGGCACGCTTCAATCGGTCGATCTTGAGTGTGAGTCGATTTTTTTATATATTGATTTCTTTCTTTTTTTTTTCATTCGGATCATGGGGATTCTGTTCACCCTGATGTAACCCCGGTCTGTTCATCTCGTTAGATTGAAAACTTATACAATTTATGCATTGTTGGCTAACCACAGGGAACGGAATCGGTGACGGTGGGGTAAAAGCGATCGCCGACGCCCTCAAAGTCAACAGCACACTTCTATCCTTGAGTCTAAAAAGTGAGGGGGAACGGGGTCGGCTTTCAACTTGCTTCCCCCTTTTTTTTTGATGTTCCGGTTTTTTCAATGCAGCAAACTATTTCGGTCTCGAAGGCGCAAAGGCTGTTGCCGATTCTCTTATATACAACAGCACGCTGGAATCCATCGATCTCTGTAGTGAGTTGGCTTTTTTGCTTTTCCTTCCCCCCACCCCTTTCCTCGGCTGGGACCCACCGATATTTGTGTTTTGGTTTTTCCCACTTGAATGCTCTTGCGTCGCGAAATAACTTGACCCAACTTTTGCGTTATTCTGTGCCTCTGGAACAATTTTTTCGCCACCGCCCGTGGTTTTTGCAAGATAATTACTGTCGGGATGAAGGGACAAAAGTCATCGCTGACGCGCTCAAGCGCAACAACACTCTGCAATTTATCGATCTTGAATGTGAGTTTTTGAATTTTTCGCGAAACTCTACGTTTTTGGGGTGTTTGCGTGTTTTTCTATTCTCTTTTTTTTTTTTGGCTTGACTTTCTTTCTCCCTATTTTCGTTGCGTGCAGCAAATCGAATCGGTTACGAAGGAGCAAGCGCCGTTGCGGACGCGCTGAAGAGCAACAGCGCTCTCCAGTCCGTTTCTCTTGCAAGTGAGTTGCAAATGGTTTCCCCCCCGCTTTTCTTTGTTTTGGAAGCAGTATTTTTTTTTTTTTTTGGTGGTGCTCTTCGACTTTGCGACTTGGCTACTTCTTCCCCAGCCCCTCATTTGTCTGGTTTCCCCTTCTCGCATCCCTGATTCTACCTTGTCGTTTTTTGACATTTTCATCTCGCTTTTCTTTTGTGTGTATTTTTCCCCTGGCTTTTGCCCAACCAACGTTTAGGAAACAACATCGGCGATAAAGGGGCAGCGGCCATTGCGGACGCCCTCAAGAGCAACAGCAGCCTCCAGTCTATCGTTCTTTGGGGTGAGTGACATAACCACTTACTCCCCCCAAAGCCAGAAGCTGATTTTCAAAATTTCTGACTAGGAGCCAATATCGGCAACGACGGGGCGGACGCTATCGCCGACGCGCTCAAGATCAACAGCACGCTGCAGTCTGTCAAACTGAGTGGTGAGTTCCGCAAAGAGGCGCAGTTTTTTTTTCCCCCCCCGTTCTTGCAGCGCCGTTTCGATGGGTTTTTTTCTTACAACCTAACCCTCCCCCCATTTTTGACTTCATTCTCGCTTCTTTCCTTTTCCACGCCTAGGCAACAACTTTGACACTGAGGGGGAGAACGCGCTCGCACAGTGCCGGCTGGTGAACAAGACCGTCAAAGTGGTGGTTTAGCGTTGACTTTTTTTTGCTGGGCAGTCCTTTATGTTTTGTCGGTTCGCTTTTTTTTCCTATGATTTGGGGGAACAAACGACGTTAAGAGACGTTGTTGTTGTATACCTGTTTTTTTTTTTTCGATGTGGGGTGTTATGCTACTGAAGTTTATCGAGTGAATGTTGGGCTGCTCGTGGAAAAGCGATGCCAGGGCGGCCCGCGAAAGAGAAACGACCCACCACACATTCTTCCCCCGACCGGCGTGCTCTTCTCGTCCAGGGGCGCGCATTGGGCGGCGCAGGTCAAATAATTGGCGGTTGAATGTGGCTGAGGTGTGCGGGGTGGCACTGGGCGTCCTTTGGCAATGGCATTCCAACTGGAGCTGGTTCGCTATTTGGCGGTGGAGCGGTCCTTGGCCCAGTCCAACCAACGGACCCGGTATGACGTTGGGCTTTCTGCCTGCTGGCTTTCCCACTTCGACCACTGGATAACTTTCTCATGTAGAGGCTGCCAAAAAAAAAAAAAAAAAAAAAAAAAAAGTTGGAAGCAATACTGGCATTGATTTGAAGAGATGCTAATGAATGAAAACGTTGAGGAAGCATTTTTTGAGGAATATAGAGGGTCAGGGTGGATGTCTGTCAGTCCCTCCATTGGCCTCCAGGTCAATGATTCCAAATCGCTGTGACAGCTTCTTTTTTTTTTTTTTAATTGTTCCAGCCCCAGAGGGGCTGGCAGGAAGAGAAAGAGCCATCAACAGTGAACCGTAATGGACTACGTCCAGGTATCACCTCAGCAAACCCACCCCATGCGCTACGGACTTACAGGGTCGTCAGGCATCTCCACCGCACATAAAGCCACAATGATCAAAGGAGAAGGGGAAAACACAGAATCAAGAAAATAGAGAAGTGAGTCTGAAGGAGGTCAGTGTAAGAGAGGGGAGCATCTGTGAAAGATCGGAGGGTTGGGATAAGTCAGATTAGGCAACAGCCCATGTCAAGATTGAGAAGGGCAACAGTGGCTCAGTGAACGTCAGGGGGCTCAGCAGGAGATGGGTGACGAGTGGCTCTTGCTTGTTGGCGTGAGGGGAGTTGTATTGTGTGGTGAAGCCAGATAATGCCTGCAACCGCTATGACACCTTCAGGTGAGGGAAGCCGTACTTGCACCTAAGGCCTCTGCCCTTTCAGCAAACGAATACCTGCAAGAAGACGAAACCTTGAGCAATAGGAAGACAAAGAAAGAGCAGCAACTAACCGCTGGATAAACCCAAACACGTCATCCACTTCAGTGTCCTGAAACCGAAAAATTCTCAACAGCTTGGCGTGCTCGAAGCCTATCCTTCATCCACATCCAAATCCCTTTAGTCTCACTCCACATTTACACAGACAGAGGAGAACCAAGGACTGTCGTAATAATTCGGAGTTGCGTGGGCCGCAAAACTTGCACAACTTTGAATTGACGCGGTAAGTGCTGTAAAACTCGATCGCGTCCATGTTCCACTTCCTCTCTTCCAAAAACTTGTGCATCAGTCGCGGTAGATGTTGCTCTCCGCCTCGCCCGCCAGATTGCAATCTTTGCTCTTGACCTTTCGCCCCAAGCGCTACTAGAACTCAACCCTCCCGGTCCACCTTTTTTGTTTACTGGCCTTCCCCAACCACTGTTTTCACACCCTCCTCCCTTCCCACTTCTCACCTCCCACTACTCCACTTGTATACATTCATTCACAAGGGCGTGCCCATCAAGGTAGTCGATAAGTGCATTGCACAGGCAGTACCCGAGTTAGCAAACCCTAAGGAGCAGCTACAGCATTTTGCGCAGTATTTACTTAAACTTCTGGTTGAGCGAAAGTTTGACGAGTCGCAATCGGACAAAACCAGCCAACCAAGCTGGGAGAAGCGAAACAAAGAGATCCTCCTGGAATTGACGGGTAAGGAGCATGAAAAGGTAGCCCGCTCGGCTGCTGGTTCTTGTGAGCAACAAACCAAAGAATGACGGTAGAAAGGCAATCATAACTGGGTAAGCGCATTGTTCAGGGTGACTTCAATCGTTGCCCTTGAAGAGATGGAACCATGACTGGAGAAACTACTACGGGGGATCTTGACAATGACGTATCTACCCACCTGTCACTAGCGAGATATAACAACGACGAGGGCAGTGAGAGGGACAGGGGCTCAGAATACGAGGACGTCCTCCACGGGATGGGTAGCGAGCGAGACAGAGGAGTCCTCGCGAGGACGATGAGGACAAAAAGGGCAACGTGGACGACGAGGACGGCGAGGACGACAAGGAACGCCGTCCTTCCGACACGGAGGAGGGTCAGGAGCAGGATGAAGGTGACAGTTCATGTCCTCCTGCAACTATGCACACTCGACAAACTGGGACACTGAAATGAAAAAGCTCCAGTCCTGCACATGAAGCAATCAGGTTTTCTTCTTGACAGTTCATCCTCGACTTCGCCGCCGACATTTTTTCTTTTTTTTGGCACCTTCGCAACCCGCCCCCACATCGGCCGGCAGGATCGCGAAACTCCGCCTTCATCGAAAAACATACATCTCGCTTTTGGAACCTTTCGTGGAGGGGCACTTTATTTTCCTTGGAACCGTGAGCGCAGAAACAGGCCTACACATGACACACATACACACACTCTCTCTCTCCAACACACATCACACACACACACACACACACACACACACACACACGTAAAACTGATTTAGTCCGAGTCCGAGTCCGAATCCGAGTAATAAGTCGTCTGCTGCCTCGGCTTCTTCTTCGACAACTTGACCGGCCTGTGCACCGCGGCCTCGGGCGCCACTTTCGAGTGGTACTTTGGTCCCTTGCCGACCAAACGCCGAAGCGGCGTGTCGCGTTCAACGTCCTTTTGCACGTCTTTCACCGCCTCGGGAACCTTGGCCCTGATGTCTTTCATGAGCGCGCGCCGCGACGCGAGCTCCTCGTCAGTCTCCTTGAACAGACGCGCGTTCCCGAAACGCGCAAAGGAAACCTTGCGGCCGTTCGCGGTTGGCGTCTTTGGTTTTTTCAGGACGGACTTTAGCGGAACCGACGGTGTCGAGGTGGAGGCGGACGGCGACGACGCGGGGGATTGCGGAGGAGATGCGCGACGGTGGACTTTGGTGGTTGAGGGAAACCGAGGAGTTGTTCGTGTGTCAGAAAAGGTATTGCGCGAGGAGGGACGCCGTGCGAAGTGTTCGACAACGGGGGGGGGGGGGTTGCGGTTGGTTTACCTCTAATTCCCGGTGATTGCTGGCCGTCCCCAAAGTACGCTGCTGCTTCTTCTTGCGGACGAAGAGCGGGTGATTGTCCGACGGGAGCTGCGACGGCGAGGGAATTCGAAGCGAAGAGAGCGACAACGCAGCCGCAGGCGACCAACGCGGCGACGACTGACGCCGCGAGCCAGCGCCGAAGGCTGTCGTTGACGTGTCCGGGCGACCGATGGGAGCGCTGTTTCATATCTCTTTTTTTTTTGTGTTGGCTTGGTTTGATTTGGTTTGAGGGAATTGAGGGAATTGATTGCAGCGAGCGGGGAGCGGGAGCGGGGGCAGCCGACTGAGTGCTTTTGGTGATGAAACTGACTTCGTCGCCGCGTGGGAGAGGGGCGCCGCTATTTATGAGAAGACGTTTTAATGTTTGTAGTTTGCAAGGGGGAGGACGCCTGCCTATTTTTCCTTATTGGTTTTTTTTCTTTCTTTTTCTCTTTTTTTATTCCCTTTGTGGGCGCAGCCCGCCTCGGGAGGATTGCCGACGCTTCCGCGCGCGAATAAATACTTGTCATCATCATCATACGGGGAGTCGAGTCGAGTCGAAAGGGCCGGAAAAGGAAAGAAAGAGAAAACAAAAAGATAAAGAAGAAAAAAAAAAGTCTGTGTCTGCCTTTCTGTCTGTCTGTCTCTCTGTCGCTGTCTCTGTCGGCGTCTCCGCACGTCGGCGCAGCGAGTCTCCGCCTGTGCATCCGCGTTCCACCAGCCAGGCCAAAAGTGTGTACGTACGTACATACATACACGCTCAGCCCGCCGCACACTTGCCCGGCCTTCCTTCCTTCCGCCCGCGATCGATGCCGCCAGCTGGGTGTGTGTGTGTGTGGGTGTGTATGTATGTATGTGTGTTCGTCACCTTCCTTGCTCTGTGCCACCAGCAGCAGCAGAGCGAGAGCGCGCACTCAGCCTTCCCTGCCGCAATTCCTGCACCCGGCCGATCAGCGCAAATCTCTTCACGCTAAATAATCCGGGTCCGTCTCGTCCCAATCATGCCTTCACATGTACACGTATTTCTCCCGTTCACCCTCCACCCTCATTAAAGCAAATTCGTGCACGCCACAACCAAAAAAAAAAAAAAAAGAAAAAGAAGAAAAAATGGGTTCAAATCGCTCACAGCTCTATTCTGGCGGCGGTCAAAGTCGCCTCCGGTCGCAAGCTGTGCGCCGTGAGTTTTTGTTTCCACAATGCTTCTTCTCTTGAATTGTAACTGAACTCATCATCAACAAAAAGGCTCCGGGAAAACAATTACCACTCATTCCACATTGGTGGCCAGCACAAAGAATATCCCTATCGCACCAACAAAACCGACAACATCTGCTGAGTGGTCGTCTTCGACTTCTAAGTTTACGGCAAGCGGTTCGTCATGCAGAACACGTCCGGCTACAGCGGCAAGATCGGATGGCCGAACCATACCGGTGAATATGGCGAGGCTCTCCAAACCCATCCCGGCGCACACTTGGCCCCCAAACATGGATCTGCGAACAAGGGGAAGCAGTTGATCCCTCTTTCAGCCAGCGCTTCCAGCGATCGCGGTGAGCGCGGCTTCGTCCTCATGACCGTAAACGACTGCCTCCTCTGCTGCCCACTTCTCCACAAACCCAAACTGGATCTGCATGGACGACTCCACTCCATCGCCTCACTCATCCTCATCCCCTTGCTCATCAACGAGGCGATCTAGAACCCCGCGGACGATCCATCGAAGATCTGGCCCTCGCGGACCTCTCACGCTTGGTGTAAGGTGAGGCTGCTTACTGTGGCTGACCGTCTGCTGACGCCAACGCGAACCACCTTCAAATAGAGACACAAGCAGTTTACACGGTTCCCGCACCAAGCTTGCACGTGGACGGCTCGGGCTGTGCGACGCTGCTGCACGGGATGGTCCTCGTTTCTCCAGCGTTGCTTTCTTGTTTTTTGGTGTCGCCGTGTGGAACATGCGCTTCGTTTGAGACTGATCGCGAGTGCATGGGGATGAGGGGACGGGCTCCTGGTGACCGTATGTATGGGGAGGGGGAGGGGGTTGGGGGAGGGAAAGGGTGAAAGAAATAATACAGACAACACGAACGGTTAACAGCAGTCAAATGACTACCACCGTGAGCGTGGCCTTCTTTTCTCGAACAGCCATACTTGCCTTGGCTGCGAAATTTTTTTTTCTTTTGCCTGAATTCCGCCATCTTTGGACAAATTGTCTGGATGGGCGAGCGGACAGCGGGCGACGGTGGTGGTGGCGGCGGCTGCTGGGGTGAGCGACGACGAAGACGACACTTGTCGCTCTTGCTGCTGCTGGTGCTGCCGAGTCGACGACTCCACCATCTGCAGGTCGTGGTCGGCGCCGTCGTCGTCGTCGTCGCTGTCGTCGTTGTCATTCGCTGAGGCTGAGGAAAACGAAATGGGCTGTCTCGACTACGTGTAGACGCTTGAGATCCGGCAGCGGGAGGAGGGCTAGATCTGTGAGCGACGACATTTGGATTGGGAGGATGGGAGCAAGGCTCCTGGACCAAGCACACCGCCTCGACGACATTTGCCAGAAAGGAAAGAAATGACAAAGGTGTGGCTGGGATATAATATTGACCAAACTTGTTGCGAGGGCAATGGGTTCATTGACAAGAGGGGAAATAGCAGGGTGAGAGTATTAGTTGCAACAACATTAGGATGCTCGAATTCAAGAATTAACCAAATAAAGCTGGGTATAAGCGGCAAGCCCTTTGAGAGCCGACAAAGAGGTGTATGAAGCCGGGCCGGGAAGGAAAGAGAAGGTGGTATATCCACAACCCGGCTATCCTCCGGCTGACGCATGCTGCAAAATGTCACGAAAGCTCCATGACGACAGCAAGATTTTGCAACTTGCCAGCAACCGCAAACAGCTCGGAACTGTCTCCTTCGTCTTCAAGCCTGCGAACGGTCTGCTTCACCGTTCGTTCCATCTCTCGTTTTATCTCCTTCGTCACCTCCCTGCTAAGCTTCGCCTGTGACAGCATGTAACCAGTGAGGCCACCGGGCCGAAGCGGGCGGCTCATAAAGTGGTCATCAAGGAATTCTTTTACCGCCGCGCCTTTCGCCCAATTCGTTTCCTCGAATGTAAAGCGCAGATTGTCCTCCCGATCGACCGCCAACTCGCGGAGGTGATCCAGCAAGTCCTGATCGCCCCTGTCCGCCTTGCCGTCGCGCAGCACGCCGCCGAACGCCGCCGAGAATATCTGCTTCTCGACAACGTGGTCGAGGTGCGAGCGGTCGTGGTCCAACCTCTTGCTCGGATCATATGCGTCACGGCCGTCCCACAGACGTTCCTCTTGCTTGGATCGCAGCGTGCTGTCACTGAACCGGGACGGCTTGACGTAGAACTCACTGTAGGCCGGGTCGTGCGTGTAGGAGCAGAACAGGCGGCCGTCGCGCTTGATCGGCTTCAGGCACGGCTGCCCGTCGGCTTTTACACCCGCACACTTGATGGTTTCGGATTTTCCACTGTCGCCCTGCGGATTGTGTATCACCGTCGTCCTCGTCGTCGTCGTTGTCTGTACGTGCGGGAGGCTTGTGCCAGTGGCAGTACCCGCCCCCTTGAATCCCGGTCGGCATTCGCACGGCGGCGCTTTCTTCTTCGTGTAGCTGCAGGACGCACTTGAGGCGCTGTGCTGTGGGCAGTAGCCATCTTTGTCCAGATCGGAATCCTCAGGGCACACGGCTTTACGGGCAGTTGAGTAACCTTTGCAAGTGGACATCACGACAGCAAAAATCGATTGTTGCGGCGGAAATTGCCAGAATAATTGGTGCTTAGAAAGCAACTAAGGCCTCGCTCGGCGCCGAAAATCTCCTAAATGAAAAACTGTATTGTATCGCGATTTGTCTCTCGGCCGCTACAATTCACTCTTTCCCGCACGGGTCGCTCGGCGCCGGATTCTGTTTGCCACTTTTGCTCCAGTCTGCTCGGCGCTGAGTGGATCCAGATAAAAAACAGGAAAATTGGAAAAAATGCTCGGCGCCAGATCCAAATCGGGCAGGTGACCGAGCCGTGCATGAACTGCTCGGCCCCGCCGTTTTTCTTCCCGCAAAAAGGCCAGAATCGAAAAACAGGTCGGGACCTGTATTTCGCCTTTGGTTTGGGACATTTGACCGTTGTTTTGACTGCCCGCTCTGCACCGATCTCCGATCACAAGACAGCTGTATGCACGTCCAAGTTGCGTGGTCAAGACTGGTTGGACGAGCTTCGCAGGGGGCATAAGGATCGCATTCACAATGCTCTTCGCATGGACATAGAAACGTTTGAGTTAAGTCCCATTCACCTCATTGAGGTCGTTCCTGTCCCGCTCTGATCCAATCTCTGCGATCCACCCATGGTCACAGCCGTCTCACAAAGCTTCTCGTGGCGACAGGGAAGCTCCCAAGTACTCGTTACATGTCCCACGATGAACAGCTCGCGATTTTCCTTTACACTTGCTCTGGAAACGTTTCGTCGAGGATTGTCCGCGAGCGCTTCCAGCGAAGTGCTGACACTGTCAGTCGTTCCTTCAAGGGCGTCATCCGTGCGCTTGTTTCGCTGAAGAAACGCTACTTGAAACTTCCTGTCGTTGGAGTCAGATCCACTACCCCTACTGAGATCCGCCGAGATCGCAAACTTTACCCATACTTCAAAGATTGCATTGGTTTGACTGTGTCATGATCTGCCTTTTAATCCAACCCTTTCCTCAGGTGCGATCGACGGATCACACATCTCTGCGGCCGTTCTGGAAACTCAATCAATTGCTTGGCGGAATCGGAAGGGTACACTCAGCCAGAATGTACTCGCTGTCTGCGGCTTTGACATGCGATTTCAGTACATACTGGCTGGATGGGAGGGAAGCGCTCATGACAGTAAGGTACTGTTGTTGATGAATTGCACGATCATCTGAACAGTCTCGAAAAGGTCCTTTCAAACGCGTTGGAATTGGGGTTTTCTGTCCCTCCAGGAAAATACTACTTAGCTGATGCTGGCTACGCGCTGTCCAGCCAGTTTCTCGTTCCATATCGAGGTGTCCGTTACCACTTGAAAGAATTTGCACAAGGAAACTTGAGGTGTGTTGCTTCTGCTTCTTTGCATTTCTCTTCTGCGATCCTCTCCCCATTCACCTCCGGCACACATTATTTTCTCACTAAATGTTCTCGACCGCCCACAGGCCTTCAGGTCCAAAGGAGCTGTTCAACCTCCGCCATGCTTCTGCAAGAAACGTCATTGAGAGGATCTTTGGAGCCTTGAAGAAACGCTTTCCTATGCTCTCCAACATGAAGCCTTTCCCAATCGAAGTGCAAGTGGATTTGGTTACTGCGCTTGCAATTTTGTTCAACTTCATTCGGGAGGAGGGAAAGTCTGATAGCTTCGACGATTCTGTTGATGACGAATTGTCGGATTCACCAGATGATGACACAGGTGTGGCAGATGACCGAGGGGCTGGGGCTTTTCGCGACAAGATAGCCATGCAGATGTGGAATGATTATGTCGCTTTTCGTGCTTTGCGTTGAGACCAGTTTTATTGATCAATAAAAAGCTCCATGACTTCAATGCTTTTGCTTCACCAAGTGCTTGATGAAGCCCACGCGAACACGATCATCTTGGAACGAGAGAAACAAGTCGGCATTTACTGGGTTACTCGCAAAAATCTCACTAGCAACAAAAATGTCTTCCATACGAAGGAACTCATTCAGAGGGTCGACATCATCTGATCGAACCAGAGAATTGAGCAGACCGCCAGCTTGCATGATGTTGTTCATCCGCATCACTGCTGCCGAGGGTGGCATGGGGGGTAAGGGTGGAGGAGCAGGGATAGGGTTTGCAGCTAGGTCAGCGATGGATTGTCCCAACTTGTCAAGTGAGCCCTGCCATGCGATAGTTGCTTGTGAAGCCGATCCTTGGCCTTTGGCATGTGATCGCTTTGGCCGCATCCCAACACCAATGGACTCGTCAGGCGACGCAGCTCTTTGTTTCTGTGAGACCCCGGTTGCTAGAGCTGGTGCAGGTGATGGCGAAGTCGATGCTGCTGAGGGTGTTGTTCGATCAGTGTTGAGAGCAAACGGAATTTCGTCAGCAGTCTCGTCCTCACTGCTGTCATTGTCATTGCTGTTGCCCTCTTCGTTCAAAGAAAGCGTGTCGTCTGTTAGAGCCTCTGACAATCCACTGGCATCAGCTTCCACCTCGTTTGCAGTTTGACTGCGTGCTGAAGATGCCCTCTTTGCCGAAGAGCTTTTTGCAAAACGTCCACTTGCAGCAGTCTTTTCAAATATCGACTTCAGCACGGGATAGTCAGGGCAACCAAGAGCCCTTAGGTCTTTGTACATCGGACGGGAGCCTTTTGGTTGAGCCTGAGAAGAGTAAAAGGTATGCAATCAGAAGAAAAGCCAATGAGAAGGACGAACAAGAGGGCAAATCTAGGAATACCCACCGCTACGAATGCGTCGAAAACGACGTCGTCGACCAAAGGTTTGAAAGACTGCTCACTCCAGCCCCACCCACTCAAACCCTTCATCTTCTGGATTGCCTCCCACCTGAAGCAAAGCATACAATGAGATCGACGGGTCCCAGGTCGCAAGTTGATGAACTCAGTCAAACAGCTCACCTCCTCTTCTCAACATAGTACCGAGACTTAAGCGGCTGAATGGCCACTGCCATCTTAAATCGACGGATGAACGACGCCTGTGCTTTCTTCCAGGCCTCCGGCTTCAAACTTCCCCCAGCCCGTTTTCCTTTCTTCGCCAGGTGCTGCAACGTCTTCAACAGAAAGGAAGCTCTTTCACGTGTCCAGGTCATTTGCTCATGCAAAGGGCGATCGGTTTTCTCTCCATTGTCGCTGAAGGCATCGTCGCTGAGGGTAGTTGCAGTGATGGAGATGGACGACTCGGACGCTGGTACGTCTGGTGAGAAATCTGTTGGTGCAGCAGTTTGGGGAGGATGGGCTGTCCGCTTTGGCGGCTTCTTGGCAGATGCTTTCCCTCCCATTTTGGCAAAAACAGAAACCAAATCTCAATCAAGGCAGAGACCTTGTACACAGGTTGAATCATCATTCAGATGCGATCTGCGATAATATGGAGAGAAACAGAAACTGAATCGGGAAGGACAAAATTTTGGTTCAGAATCACGCCTTGATATTTTTTTGGCGCCGAGCGAGGCCTAAAGCAATTGCTGTTTTTGTTTTCTTTTCTTTTCCTTGTTTCTTTTTTTAGTGCACGCTTGTCCCATGATGTATTTCTTTTCTGAAAATAGAACTTGATTGATAATCATCTGACGCCTTCTCGAAGCTACTAACGAGTTTCTTTCATCCAGCAGCATGCGCTGAAAGCCGTTCACGCTGCCCACGAGCATCCGAAGGACGCAAACGCCGATTGAGCGGGTGGTGATACATGGAATTCCAGACATTCTCGGACAGCCTCAACGCCTGTTACTACCCGGTTTGGCGACGAAGCCAGGTAGATTGCATCGAATGCTGTAAGAACGATAAGCCAAGAAGAAAACGGCTAGCAAAATGAGCGATTTGAAGACAAACGGCAAGGAAGGAAAAGTAGATGGAATTCGACCCAAAGTTATTATTCAACGAAGTTTTCATGCACACAATCGACGTGGTGACTCTTGCGCACGCAGTTGAGAGCATCCACGCTCAAAGACTAGTCTCCTCGCACGCGGCTTCAAACAGACCCACCTTCGTCGTTCATTGAATAACGGCTTGATTGATGCGTTGTTCCGTAAAAAACTTGGATTCATCTGACCTCAGCGAAACTTGACCGTGCACTACAAACAAGGCACGATGAAGGGAAAGTTCATAGCGAATATCGTTGGCGGGCAGTAAGACGATGCAGGAGAGAAAGAAAGGGCGACACATGGGTTTTCGCGACGCCAGTGTTTGCCAAGTAAACAGGATGCAACGAAATCAAGCTATAGCTGCTCGTTCTCCGCAGCCGTCCCAGAATTCTTTTTTTTCGAACTTCGCACTGCCTTCCTTGTACCTCTCGCTCGTCGTCCTTGTCGACGAGTGATTTGAGTCAAACTTGACTGCCAGAAGACTGTTTCGACAAAGGAGGAGGGGGCTTCGAACCTGCGTCGGCTTCTTGCTGTCATAGGTCAAGCAACACCAAAATTATTTGTTTGTAGGAGGAAACCTTCTTTTCCTGCCACACTTTCCCACCACACAACCACACTGTCGCAATGTCAAGGGATTGGTCAATTCGCGAAACCAATTATGAAGAGCAAGTGGCACCATTCCTAGGTCGTCTAATGGTTGAGATTCCTGTGAGGATGACAGGCCGTCAAGCCTGTGACCTCAAAAAAAAGAGTGTATACCCACTTTTTCACTGATAATTGTGAGGATTATCCACCTGTCTCGAAGCGCGTTATACACGCATTCAGCTTGGACTCCGTTGTATATATTATTATTTTATTATTATTGGTTGTCCACATAAGCCACTGACTGACACTTGTTGTCGCGCCTACGTCACCTGTCACTATTATTATTTGTGCTCTTATTACTATTATTATTCTGTACAACGGCTGCAGACCGAGTGACTCAGTGTTTGCTCAACCGCTGGCATAGGGCTTTGCTCAGTGGTTAGAGTGCTCCTTCGATTGGGAAGGTACCAAGTTCGAGACATGCTGACTGTTGGGCTGCAAAGTCCACCATGTCCAGCTAATAACCCCTCACTTTCGGAATGACTAAGGATTGAACCACTTCTGTGGGAGAAGTTCAAAGTCCATATGCCCAGCTACCATGATGTAATGCCTCATATGAGTGGTATGAGAAGACAGGGCTTTTCTTTCTCTTTCTGTTGATGATTTTTACTTTTTTTTCAATTAGTATTTTCCTTTGTTTTGGCTCTTTTTCTTTTTTTTTCTTTTATTTAATTGTTTGTTTACTGTCCCTCTTTGTGTGTCTTCCTTTCTTTCTGTGGCTGTGGTGACTGTCTTCTTGTCTGCACCAATCATTTCTTGCCAGTTCCTCCACCCCCCCCTCCACTCTGCTCTGGTGGCTGTCTGCCAAGAAATGGCCCCATGTTTCTCTGAGCTGTCTCTTTTTGTTGATGGCTCAGCCCCATTTGGTGAATCACCCATCCATTCTGTTCTTTACTGTTTTATGTATTGTTTTGTTGTTTTGTATGTGTTTTCCCTCCTTTTTCCTCTCCTCCCTGTGATTCCAACCCTCTCCTATTTAAACTGCTGCCCCCCCTTCTTGTTGACTGTGAGAACTGTACCTGAAGTCCCTTGCCTGCCCTTTTCTTCCTGACTGTGTGTATGAGCTGGGGGTGGCAGTCCCCTGGTGTGTGACAGGAGGTTGAAGTCCTCTTGGCCATCATGGCAGTGTGCTGGGTTCAAGCCCCAGTGCACCTCACCATTTCTGCATGCTGCTTAGGTTGGACTGGGTAGGAGCCACTTGGTGATGGAAGGATAGAGGGTAAATCTGTGGTGGTGCCTCTAGGTTCCTGTCAATACATCTAGTCAAATCCAGGTCTCTCAAGCTGATATGAATGAGCTGGCTAGTCAGGTACTGCTGCAGAAATGGTCTCTCAGGTATGCCCCCATCTCCCTGGTTGTTGGCTCCTGTGGCCTCTGGTGGGCCTGGTCTTTCAGACCCTCTTTCTCTCAGATTAATGCCTGTGATGTCATGGTGTCACACTTGTGTGTGGGAGTGGGTTTTTACCTTCCTTGCTTCTAAGATAGGGGATTCCTCTGGCCTGGTGAGGCAGATGTCTGTGTCCAAGTAGGATGAAGCAAGAAGAGTCCCACTGTCTCCCACCCTGTGTGCCCCCTCCTTGGATTGAGTTGGAACCTCTCTTGGGAGTGAGACAAGATGTGTCTGGTTCTGTTAAGTGGAAAACAGTTCTGGTTTGATCCAACAGGCATCTCTGCACACTAACTGTTCCTTGTGTTTGCCCTTTGTGTCCAACCCCCTCCAACTTAAGGCTTGTCTTTGGCAGAGAGGGAGCTGGTGCTCCAAGGTGGTGGCTCCAACAGGTTGGGACCTGGCCACTTTCCTCCCCACTCTCTTGCCTTCCCCCTTGGCTTCTGCCTTGGGAAGGAGCTGGCACAGATTGGTTGGTGCTGCCTTAGGCGCCCCCTTTGTTGCCCTAAGTCTCATTGCTTACTGAGTGATTCGGTCCCTTTGGCTTTGCCATTGGGGTTTCTCTGTGTCTTGGACCAGATTCATTTTGCACTTTCTTTTGTGATTGTGCCACCTTTGTCACACTTTTGTTATGTTTCCCTTTTAGATGTGTGATAGCTGCTCTTTTTTGTGTTTAAAGAGTTTCTTTTGTGTTTGATGATGGGCTTTAGTAGACTCCAAATACATTTTCCTGTCTGGTGACCCCTAGACACCTTCTTTTGCCCTTTTCATTATATAGGATTGGTATTTAGGCCATTGCTCTATTTCCACCTCCAGCCCAAGGTGAAGAGATTTAGAGAGCACAGTCTCACATTCCACCCTCTCGCGGTGGTGGTCGGGGTTCTATTCCCCGCCTGGGAGGTAATTGCAGTGGTGTATAATACAAGGATTGTAGGTACTGAAGCTGCCAGCAGTAAGGATGCCTGCCAGCAGATGTCAGGCCCTTCCATTCCCAGATCAGGAAGGTGACTGACTGTTGCGTAGTCATGTGGTCTAAACCCTTAACATTGCCAGTCTTGTGGACATTAGTATTTCAATCAACTGCTTAGAGGCTTGAAATGCACAAAAAAGGTACATTGGACCTGACCAGCTGCACAGTTTGCATTGCAGAAAATCCAAACTGTTACAATGCCAGATATGACTGTATCTTGCCGTCTCCCAGGATTGAACCAGGTGCCCTAAGATTGCCAGGGAGGCCCTGCACAGACGACCATGTGGCTACTTCAATCTTACGCTCTCCCAGATGAGCTAAGACAGCTGAGCATTATCCTGTCTCAGCAAGAGTCATAAAGGAGTAATAAACACGCGGCCATCAAAAACTATCCCTATGCTGAAGTTAACAAGGTCCCCCACAAATAAAACCAGGTGTAATCCTGCTTTCAAGCTTCATTTCATTCAACTTGAATTTGGCTTTTGGGCCAAGGCAAACTGATTCTCAAGATATTGAATATAAGTGGGGCTTCATTGGGTTCAATATGTTTGACTTGTGCTTGTTGTGATATGTCAAAGCGTTGGTATTGTGATATATGGCAGACTGGATTCACGAACTGTGTTGGTACAGCCAGGTGACAAATGTTTTCAGCCACCACTCAAATTCTTTTACACGCAATAACTTCATCAATTCTCAACCAACAAAATTGGTGGACAAATAGCCTGATTGCAGCACATCACAATCCATTAATCTTTTGGATTTGCTGCAGGGAGGACATATTTTTTGCAGACATCGAAGCTTGTGAAATAGAGCAGAAAATTGCATGACTGGTAGGAAGTGGAGTTTGACGTTCCACACCCATGCAGTTAGCAGAACCGATTTTTCGTTGTTTTGACTCTTGAGCAGATAGCTCTTTTTCTTTCTTGTTTTTGTAATGATGGTTGGTCTGTTGACGTGGCAAACCTCGCTCTGTTTTCAGATTAGTTGAAGGCTATTCACACACCAAAAGAGCTTTGAGGAAACGTGCAAACAACGTAATAAACCAAAGTTTCTGGGCTCGAGCTGTAATATCAACACTCCACAATATCTTTCCAAAAATTGCCCTAACCCAATAGCCTTAATGCTGGAGAAACAATCAGCCAAACAGCTTGTGCATATAAAACTTTTTTTGTAAGGGCTTGGGGCTGTCATCCAAGAAGAGCACCAGAATGGAAGATAAATAGGAAAAGAAAAAATTTGTTTGTACTGGAGAGGAAAAAAAAAAGAAAATTAAGGTTGTGCCCAAAACAACTTTACAGATACAGATGACAGCCATTGTTGGTGTTAATGCTTAGTTTGGTGATGCAACCTTTGTCAGTACTTTTTGAAAGTCTTAGCAGGGTTAGGGGGTTTGTACATCTTCCAGTCAGGGAGACTGTTTGGGAGATAGGATTTGTTGTCAGATTGGTCAACCAGAGTGGCAGCGACACCGATAACCTCAATTCACTTCAACAACACTGTGGAGGCACAGGGGATAGAACCCTGGGCATCTCGCATGCAAAGTGAGCTATCTACCACTGATATATACCCCCGATAGCAGTGCAAGGATCCCCTGATACTAATAACTAAACTTGCTGTGAAGCCTGTGACATTCCATCCAGTCTCACCTGGCAGGAGCTGGGTGTGTCTTATTTGTAACCATTACGCAGATAAAGAGGCCAAGTGTCAGGTCTGCACCTCTTGGCAAAATGGGGGGCAGGGGGAGAGAAATGCCTTGAAAATATTCTGCACACAAATTGCTATGGAAAACTGCCTTTTCAATGAAAGTGCAAGGAGTGTGGCTGATGCACAGTTTCAAACTTCACGCAGAATTGCCGGGCAAATTTCCTGGAACAGGCACAGCAGGACACCAGTTTCCGTAAGAAGTCAGTTTGTGCTGAGGAATTTGCATGCTGTCTTTCCACACAAACACACACACACACCTACAAGAGCCTCCCATGTTGCATGGGCAAGGAATCACAAGTGGCAGGACAACAAAATTTTGTCAGGTGGAAAAGCCCGCACAACGGCTAGAAATTGTCATGTAAAATGACTTCACATGAAAAGTCAAACCACCCAATCAAGAAGTGAGTTTCAACATGCCTTAAAAGTGGACCATTGGTATCAGTGGCTTCAACTGTTAGGAACTCTAACCACATGATGAGTATTTGTGCCAACAAAGCAGCATTCCCAGCTAGTTTAGTGGCTAGTATCACCCCCTGTCACGGTGTAGACCCGGTTTCAATTCCCGGACTGGGAGGAACACCCTAGACATATCCATCCGACTACCCATCAGTGCCAACGCAGTCCCATGGAGGGCCCTCTCATCAGCGTTCCCTCTGTATTAGTGTTAACGGAGCCTGACTGCTTCCCACAGAGGGCCCCTCTCCCTCTCATCAGCGTTCCCACAGAGGGTGCCTCCCAACATGTCAATTATGGCAATGGATTTTTTTTGACGATTTTTTTCATTTTGTTATGGCTTTACGTGAGGGCAAAAACTATGTCTCCTCCCCGTCGCTTGTGTCGACATTCCTCCCCACCGTCGCCGCAAATCCGTGTGTGCACTATGGGACACAGACCACCGTCGACTCCACTATCCTGGGTCTCTTCCAGCTCCTCTTTATCGGCGCCGTCGGCAGCGGCGTCGCAGTCCTCATTGCCATTATTGTGGAACAGGCGATGCATCGCCGGGCAGCGGCGGGTATGATGTGTACAGCCAGCAGCAGCAGCAGCAGTACCAGGCGCTGCAGCAGCCCATCACCAGCACGCAGTACATGCAGCAGGCGCCGCTCGCAGGCAGCACCGTCGGCGGTGGCTCAAACATGTCTGGCAGTGGCGGGTCATCCCGCAGCTGCTGGGCCTGTCCTCGCTCGGCGGCGGCCTGATGGACGGCGCCAACGGCAGCAATGGCAGCGCGCCCGTCATGTTGGAAAACAAGGAAGTCGTCTTCAACTACATCCCCAACCTCTCTGACGAAATCTACCTCTACATCAGCGACCCCGTCATCGTCAAATGCAAGTTCGACGACGGCTGGGGCTTTGGCTTCAACATGACCACCAAGATGGAGGGCTCGTTCCCACACGCCAACGTCAACGAGTCCGATGTGGCCAGTGGCGGTGGTGGCGGCGGCAGCGGCGGCGGCAGCCTCCCTGCAGCGGTGCAGGACCAGTGGATCGACGGCATCGAGCGTGCCAGCTTCCAGATCCGACAGCGTAGAAGCCTCTTTGGCCCGCCCAGCAGGTTCAACGAGCTCGCGGACGGCACAGGACTTGGCAGTGGCGGCCGGGTGCGACGTGGGGGGCTTACTGCACGAGTCAGTTTAGAGTTAGCCCTGAACTGCTGTGCATCTCTGCGAGAGCAGAAGCGAACGAAGGTGAAAAAAAAGCACGCAATGACCATTTGCGAGGGACGAAAATGGGAAACCCATGCCAACTTTCGTGGGCGCAGAGGCAACGGGGCGCCTGCGCAACAGTGGTGGCGGGTGGGGTTCCAAACTCTTTCCTCCTCTGTTCCTCCTGCACCTCATGGTCGCTCTCCTCCCCAAGCCCATCCCATTCACTGGCTCTCCCGCCTGAATTTCTCTTTGATCATCAATCTTGTATACCGATCGCGAGTGACATGGGGATTGGGGACGGGCGAACGGGTGAAAGAAATTAAAAAACAACACGAACGGTTAACAACAGCAGTCAAAGGAGGGAATTCCGCTATTTTAGAAAATTGCCTGGATGGGCGAGCGGACCGGTGGTGGTGGCGGCGGCTGTTGGGGTGAGCGACGACGAAGACGACGCTTGTCCCTCCTGCTGCTGCTGGTGCTGCTGAGTCGACGACTCCACCATCTGCAGGTCGCGGTCGGCGCGGTCGTCGTCGTCGTCCTCGTCGTCGTTCGCTGAGGCTGAGGAAAACGAAATGGGCTGT
>JAIVFJ010000551.1:0-25554 GCA_025765615.1 Zopfochytrium polystomum
TGCTGGCGCTGGAGGGTTTGTGCCATTTTGCTGAAGCAAGACCAGCTCCATCCTCCTCTGGACAATGAGAAGAAAACGTTTCATCACACCGTTCACTATCGCGTCTTTTCCGGCGAGCCAAAGCGTAAATCGCGCCAGATCGTGGTAGGTTCGTCGGGAGGTCGTCGGATGGCGAGCGATATCGAGCGACGCGGCCTGGGCGCGATGAACCATTACTTTGGAATCTCTTTTCGCCGACGCTTTTCGTTCCGGTGTGCCCTGGCCGGGAGTGAGATTTCCCTGGGAGGCGGTGGGGAAGCAGACAGAGAGAACGGCGGGCCCCCAAGGCTGGGCTGTTCCGATAGATCCCGCAGTTTGATCGAGCTGGTGGAACGGCGATTGGCCCGATCTGTAAGCTGCGACAATGTCGGGGGTGAATCTAGAGTCGATGAGGTCCTCAAACAGAGCACCTCTGAGATCACGCCTGAAATGTGGGCACTGATTCAGATCTACTAACGCCGCACCGTCACGAGAAAAGGGTCGCGGGGTACTCACAGAAAAAGACGAAGAGAGCTGGAAACCAGTGATAGCTGGTGGAGATCTTCCGGGCCGAGGTTGAAGCGCACGATGAGCAGCATGATCTCGCGCGGGAGCTGCAAGAAGAGCGGTAGGTCCGTGTTACTGGTGGAAATTGATTCCAAGAGGACGGGGTGTGGCATTGGAGCTTGCGCCTGTTCAGCCAGCGCAATCAGCGGGTCCACGTCGTCGTCGTTGATCGGCGTCTTCGCGCCTAGGCCAAGTAGGGGTGCGTCTGGAGCCTTCGCTCCTGGCGCCGTGCCGATCGCGATCGGGGGTGCGGGTGGGGCCATTTGCAGCGAGAAGAAAGTTTTTCGAACCACACACATTGAACCACCCATGGTGTTTTTTTCTGCATATAAATCAACACGACAATTTCCAGCGGCCCAATTGAGTGTCCTACACTCAATGCCCTTAGTTTGAACATGCACGACCCGCGTCCTCCTCCTGCTCCTCCTCCTCCACCGGATCCGCTCCAATGGCTCTTCCACAGGGACAACTTCCTCCTCATCCGCGAGCCCGCCTCAGCCGCAGCCAGAGCCTTCTTCGCCACAACCGCGAAGCTCGCCCTCGCTCTGTTTGCAAGCAAGCAGCTTGGGCCTGCTGTTCACCTTCAGCGTCTACGGCTTACTTGGCGCAACCTACACCATGGGCTACTTTGGATCGTGCGCAAACTATCTTGGCTGGGAGCTCTACATCTTGACCATGCTCATCACGTGCCGGCCGACTGTTTTGGCTCTCAAGGACGCGAGCGCCGGGAGGACGAGCTGGGTCTAAAATTGCCGCTGTGGGTAGGGTTCTCTTTGGCGATGCATCAGATCTCGCGGACCAAAATCGATCGGGTGGAACACTCTCAACGAGACTGCGACACGTCTTTCCCTGCATCGATTGGACCCTGCTCGAGTCGGGGACGTGGGGATTTACGTTCGTCAAGACTTTGCTGTGGACGGTTCCCTTCACGTGTGTTCGGTTCTCGGTGATTGTAATTGATCCACCAGACCAGTCGTCAAAGCTTATAGACTGGTCCATGTACCTGATATTCGGATCGGTGACGGTACTCAACCTTGTTGAAATACCTTCGAAAGGATCGTTTTGGCCGAGATTGAAAGCGTCGATGTGGATTACCTTTTGGAACTTTTGTGCTCTTGAGGTAGAGTAGAACGTCGTTTCATCATTTTGAGATCTAATGATGGAAATGCTTCTGCAAAGCTTGGCCGTCTAGTTATCGGAGGAGCCATGGCCGCAGCATTGCTCGACACCACGGGCCAATACGGACCCTATACTTGTCTTCACCGTGCTGGAAACAGCCAGTCTCGCCGCCTGCTTTCTGATACCAGACTCCTCCCGTCTCCGATTGGCTCTGCTGAGAAGTTTGGCTCCATCTGCGCACAAAATACCGGCCTTGGTGAGCTTCCGCAAGTCTGGAGAAGTACCCGATCGTCGGCGACCTCCGTTTACAGGGACCGGCATGGCTAACCCTAGAAGCGCCAACGGAAAGTACCGACGAGCTCGAGCACGCTGCAAAATCACTTTCCAGCTACGCGCTCAGCATTCGGCAGTGCTGCTGCACGGCGTCGCGGGCGAGCTTGCTCCTGATAGTCGACGTGTACACGTTCGGTGCGGCCGCCGCGGTCGGTTTTTTTACTGCAAGGGGTCGCAACGTGTATGCTGATCTGGTGCATTGCCAAACGAGCACGAACGGGCGACGGCCTCGCTCACGAAAACTCGCTCAGCTTCATTTCGCCCATTCCGACTTTCGATGGCCTCGTCGCACGTACCCCCGTGTTCCCAGGCTCCTGTGAGCAAAGCCCCCGCCTTCTTCCTGCATTTTTAGACTCTGCATATCCAGTCAAGGGGAAAACGTCCAGTGATATCCGCACAACTGCTCCTGGCAATCTACCGTTCAGTTCTTGGTCCCGGCTGCGCCTTGTCGCCGTCAGCCACTACACTGCGGCCATCAGTGGGACTCTTTGCCACTCTCTTTGCTTGTGCTGTTGTGGCAGCTTGGATCCTTCCTGCTAATGATCCGACCATCACTAGCGGCTACCCGCAGACTCTCGTCAATCGGGGGTGGTCGGAACTGGACAAGGGGATATTTCAAGATGGCTCGATTGCATTGCGCGCTCTTTGCATGCTGGGGTTCGAAGCTATTCTCGGGGTCGTTACCGCTGCCACTGTGGGTCGAGCAGGTGGGGTTGCGTATGGAAGCCCCGCCTCGGTTAGTGGGAAAAAAAGACTATGGGGAAGCGCAGACCATGGGTGGGATCCCAGGGATCATCTGGTGAGCCCTGCGGACATTGCTCTTGTAACTGCCTTTTCACTTTTTGTGGTGGGCGGAATAATAGTAGGGATTGATTTGCTATTCTAGCCGACTTAGAGGTGCTGCAATCAAACTATGTTACATGGATGCTGTTTTGACAATTCTGAATGGACCGACTTTGTAGTCTTAGACAGAGTCTTACTGCACTCGTGTCAATACATCCAAACAGTATCAAAACACTTGGCCAATGCCAGCCAGAACGGCGCCGACCACAAACGCGGTCAAGAACGGCTGCATCGCCGCATCCGCCGGCCCAAACAGATGCTCCCTCGGATCCCACAACTCGTCCACCTGCCACCCCCACCAGGCACCACACCGCCCATACGACAGCCCTCTGGGCCGACCGACACAAAGCACAACACCGATCGCCGCTACAACGTCCGCCGCTACCACGACCGCCGCGCGGAGAAACACAGACCCCTCGTAAAACGCCGCGAAGCTCGCCTCCAACGTCCACCCGCGGCCCAGCAGGCTCGCCGGCGGCGTCGCGGTGACGCGAGGATCCATCGCGGGGAGGATCCAGCCCCACACGATGGCGGCGGCGAGGATCGTCGAGGTCAGGCTGCTGATCGTCGCAGTGTAGTGGCTGACGGCGATGAGGCGCTCGCGGGTCCGCTCATCAAATATCGGGTTGGTTTCTGAGGCCACCGTCGATACGGTCGCGGCTTGTGCGGCGATGTGCAAAGGTGGCGGTTGGTGAAGACGTTTCTGCAGCCCGGCGAGAGCCTCGAATGAAGGGATCGGCGCGGCGCACTGGAGCAGCGGACACCTGTCAGATGACGCCCGGACACAACGCACGAGCGATGCCGTTGCGGCCCACTGGAATGCGAACCCCACTCCTGCGGCAACCGCGAATTGTGAGGCGTCCCCAATGAGAAACAGGGACACCCTTGCCGCGGTGCAGCAGGCGAAGCGGACAGAGAAGCCGCAGCTGGCCAGGGCTTTTGCGGCGTGGTCTTGCTCGACGGCCACCGACGCGGGGTTGCGGGGGTGGCCGAATCGGTCTGGAGACTCTGATGCGTTGGGGCAGGGTTCAACGAGTGGGTAGTGGCGTGAGAAGGAGGGGTGGAACAGGGCGGGAATCTTGTATGCGCTTGGGGTGAGGCTGCGAAGGACGGTGTGGCGCGGGCGCGGGGCGTCGGGCAGGCAGAAGCAGACGAAGAGGCTGGCCGTCTCGACCAACAGCTGTGTTATAATGGTTCCAACTCCGCCTGAGGGGTCGAGAAGCGCTAGCGCCACGGTCGCCCCAATCAACAGTCGCCCTAGCTTCGTGCAATTTTTTTATGTTTGACCCACTTGATCGGAACATATGTACAATCCCTCCCTTACCTCAAAGGACAGCAAGTTCCACGCCGACGCGATCACCGACGCGACCACCCGCTCCCAGAACCTCTTCCCCGGCGCCACCTCCACCAGCGCGAAAACCTGAACCATCCCGAGCACAAAGTACATCGGAAGGTCGATCAGCTTCGACGTCTCGTCGGCCGGGTCCACCGACACCACCGCGACGCGCACCATCAGCACCGGCACGGTCCACACCAGGACCGTGACAAACGCCAGGCCCCATGTGCCCGGTTCCAACAGGGTCCAGTCGATGCACGGCGCCGCGCGGCGCAGGACCCTCGTGGGCGCGGTCCGCCGGTCCCCCTGGTTCCTCCGGCTGGCCTCTTTGACGCCCATCACGGTGGTGCGACACGTGAGCAGCGCGACGAGCAGGCACATCTCGTAGCCGACGTAGTTGATGGCCGATCCAAAGTAGCCGAAGCTGAAGGCCGTGCCGACGAGACAGTAGACGGCGTACGTGAAGAGGAGGCCAAAGACGCTTGCGAGGACGGCGAGGGCGGTTACGACGAGGGTGGTGGGGACGAAGTGGGTGAAAGCGAGGGATGGGGTGTCGACGCGGAGGAGGAACGCGTCGTGGTGGGCGATCTCGTTGAGGGGTGGGCACTGCAAGGTGCGGCCGCTGTGCAGGAGTTGCTTTCCGGCCATTCCTTTTATTTTTCTTTTTTTTTTTTTTTTTCTGGTTGGTGAGAATTGTCAATCCAGTGAGACGGATGTCGCACTTGATTGGTCGGCCCGCCCACTGCCGAAATTGGCGGTTGAGTGACCAAACAGTTGCACTGAAATCGACAAGAGGTCGTTGTCGTCACCGAGCTGCCAACTGCCTCAGACCGGCCAAAATCATGGACGGCTCCAAGGCGTGTCATGATCGCTAGTTTCGGTCAAAATTGATCTCCGCGGGACCAAATAATTCGCTGGTGTTTGGAAGATTTTATGATTATACTGGCAAAAAGATGGAATATATATTTATTTCCTTCAGTGGCATCGACAACGTGGCCGAGCGGTTAAGGCGACAGACTAGAAATCTGTTACGGTTTCCGTGCGCAGGTTCGAGTCCTGCCGTTGTCGGATATGCAAACTCAGTTAAATATTTTCAGAACTACCGTTTTCTTGAAGCAGTCGCATTCGCCGGGAAATGGACGACAAACTTAAAGTTGGACACCTTCCCCGCCACGTCATGTCTTGCTGCGCCTCGACGACCTTGTCCCGTCCGCCGACGACTTTGACCTTCTGCGGCTTGAACTCGCCATTTTGCAGCAACTCGACAAACGCACCCCAAAACTCCTCCGCCAATGGCCGGTTCGCCCACGACGATCCAAACACGCGCTCGTTACGTCCTATTCCGAAAGTCCTTCCTGTCCGGGATCGCGGCGCCCAGATACGGTCCACGGCCTCAGTTCGTTTCTTGATTGCTTCGAGGTTGGGTAGCCTCCTCAAAAGGTCGAGAACTATCCCTCGTAAGGTGTTGAAATTTGGCCTTCAGTAGTGGTGCAATCGCAACTGGAAGTGGGTCAAGTTCCTTTTGTCTTCAATTGATTACGGAGTCACGCATGGGTTTGCAGGAGTGGATTTGGGGCCTTTGGCGAAGTCGCGTTTGCACAGGATAAAGCGCAGTCATGCAAGACAAGCTTCCCAACAGCGTCCTGATCGCGATCAGCGACCTCTTGCCGACGGCGAGCGACTACTGCAATCTCAGCGCAACCTGCCGACGCATGCGCGATGCGCTGGCGCCGTCCATCTTCCGCTCCGTCCGCGCCACGAACCTCGCGCAGGACGCCGCCGCCGTCCACGCGCTCTTCTCTGCCCACGGCCACCACATCCGGAAGGTCCGCTATCAGTGCATGCTGCACGGAAATCCTGTGACGCGCGGCAGCAGCGCAGGTGGAGTCTTTGTTGTCGCGCGTAGTGGCATACGAAGACGCCAACCTCCAGCGGGACGAGCCCCCAACCTTCCCCACAGTGGAGAATCCCACTAGGTAAAAAGATTTAGTGGCAAAAAGTGGCCTGGTGCCAACAATCATTCAAACTACTGTTACGCGCGACCTGGCCGCTAGTTCAAAGTCTCGGAAATATCTCCCAAATGAGGTTTTTCCCGTCCCTCCCTAAGCGCAACCCCCACGTCCCCAACACACGCACACACACACACATACACACACACACACACACACACACACACACACACACACACACACACACACATGAATACATACTTCCGAGCGCCTGCAATAGCCTTTTTCCCACTTCCCCATACCATCAGTCTATTCCCGTCCATATGAAGTGGAAGGAGAGAAGTGTACCGCGCCAAAAGGGGAAATAAGTGTGAAACAGGAGCCAAGGAAGAAAACTTGAACTTGACGAAACAGAAGAGAAACAGGAAACTGACGAAAACACAGAGGAACAGAGAGATGACTCAACGTAATGAATGCGGAAACAAATTGCGAGAGAAACTGGGACAACGAAAAGCCAAAGTGCAGGTGCCAGCCAGGGTGGTGACAATGGAGCAAGTTGCTGCAAATTTCGAATGTATTGCCACTAACAGACGTGAAAGAAAAGCGTGCCTTGGTAGGTGGAAAACGGTTTTTGCTGTGCAAAATTCCAACTTCTCCCGCATCTCCAGCTAGCACGAGGCGGGAGCGCGTCGGTACACTTGTCCCACCGCACCGCTTCGAAAGAGGAATCCGTGATTCTTGCACGCTTCGACAATCTCGTTTTTGTCAGATTGGCGCTGGCGTCTGAGTTCTTCGTTGTGGTGAGTTCTGCCCGCTGAGCGAATTTGATGGATGGAGGGGGAAGACATGGGAAACGCGCGACAAATGTTGGGCGTCAATCAGTGGGAAGAAAAAGGAGTCTTTAAGGAACCCGCTGCTCACCCTGTCCCCAGTCAATGAGCTCTGCCTTTGGACCTTTATACTGCGGTTTTTTCGCGATCAAGAGGGAGACGGGTTTAAAGACTGCAACCACACAGAAAACCCCCAGAACGTTGATCCAAAAACTCAACTGCTGAACCTGGCGTCTGCTTCTGAGGCGTGATACGAATGTTGTCCGCGTGGACATCCCGATGCGCATAACCGACTTTCTCCTGTTGGCTCACGATTTGCTTGTTGATACGGTCGCTCAGCTTGGGCTTGCTGGAATAGGCACCATAGACAGTTTGGTACGCCTTCTTCGCGGCGGGGTCTTTGCTTGCATGCTCGAGGTACTGGTTGAGCCCCATCTTGCCAACCTTGTGTTGGATCATGCTGTTCCCTTCGGCAGCGATGAGCTGGCCAGCTAAATGTTTTTGAAAGAAGGGGAAAGAGAAGGGGTGGATGAAAAAAGATTTTTAGGATGCGCGCGCCAAAAGCCACGAGTGGTGTGCCGGGGGGAAGGGGTAGAGGTCGGGGGATAACGTTCCACTCATCGATCCATTCGAACCTTTGCGGGTTGCATCCACCTCGTGTGGACTCATCGATTTTCCGGGCTGATGCTTCTTGTATACAGCATCTTCTGCTTTTCCATTGGTGGAGGCCTTGTACACGTCGGCCCGGTTGTCATACCCCAGCTTTATCCTTTCTCCAACCTGATTCATGAAGATTCAGCAATAAGGCGGGGAAGCAAAGGGGGGAGGGGGTTATCTCGAAGTAACACGTTGTTACCTGGACCGTCACTCCTCCCACAGTCTCCTTCTTAATGCTGGCGCCGCCGGCCTGGTTTCGCTGTTTTGTCGGCACCCATGACGTGGAGGCCTTGCTCTTCGCGCTGGAGGCACCTGCGGCGGCGGCTTGGTCGACGAAGACAAGCAGCGCGAGCACGACCAGAAGCAGCTTGGCGACCAGCAGGAGGGCGCCGGCCGCGCGCTGGTTCGCTTCTTGACCAAGGGGACTGCTGACGGTGGCGGCGGGGGCCGCTGCGAGTACGAATGTATGGGGCAGCGGTGGCCGGCGCCGCCGCACTTCTTTGCAGCCGGCCTTCCGAGCAGTCATGTACATATTGGACACGTGACAGGAAAACTTGGAGAAACTATAATTACATTCTCTTCTTTTTTTTCCATTTTAAATATCGTGTCCACGAAAGTGCAATGCCGCTAAGCCAGCCGAAAGTCCCAATCCCGCCGGCTTCACGATTCGGCCCCATTTCTGGCCAACGGGCAGCAATTATTCTACGCACAAGCACGATCTTGTCCCAGATTGGATGCGGCGTTCTCCCGCTCTTTGGCGATACTCTGTTTATCATACTCATGATATTGATAGTGACAAGAACTTGCTTTGTTTAACTCACCTAAACCGGGATTGGCGTTGGCTTATATATTAAGTGAAGAAAAAGAGAGAATAGCCCAACAGGCCACACCGAACAATAAAGCCCAAATTACTCCTGCACGCGGACGACAAACTTGAAGTTGGACACCTTCCCTGCCATCATGTCCTGCTGCGCCTCGACGACCTTGTCCAGTCCGCCGACGACTTTGGCCTTCTGCGGCTTGAACTCGCCATTTTGCAGCAACTCGACAAACGCACCCCAAAACTCCTCCGCCAACGGCCGGTTCGCCCACGACGATCCAAACACGCGCTCGTACGTCCTATTCGGAAAGTCCTTCCTGTCTGGGATCGCGGCGTCCAGCTTGTCCGGCTCGTTGACGGCGAGGCAGATTTTTGCAGGCAGGCTAGACGAGAGGAGGCTGAAGACGGTCGGGGTGGAGAAGCCGACGGCGTCGTAGGCGTGCTGGAGTGCGTCGCCGGCGACGGCGCGGATGTCGGCGGCGACGGTCGGCGAGCGGTAGTCGAAGACGTGTGCGGCGCCGACGGAGAGGAGGTCGGCGTGGTGCGCGGGGCTGGCGGTCGCGATGACGGTGAAGCCGGCGCGGGAGGCGAGCTGGATGACTGTTGGTGGGGGGTGTTTGTAGGTTTCACAGTGAGTGAGGCCGGTTTGCAGGAATGCTCAGGACGGAAGAGGGCAACTATACCTGCGCGGCCGAGTCCCGACGCGCCGCCCCAAACGAGGAGGTGCTTGCCGTCGACGGGCGCTTCGCCTGCCCACCATTTCGGCGCTTTCAGGATCTTGAAGAGACCCGCGGCCGCCGTGAAGCCTGTGACGCCAAAGGTCGCACCCTGAATAAAAGAGACCACGGTTGAAGGATTGTTGTGGCACTCTCGGTGCGAAGCCTGCAGCTGTGTGGAATAATAAAGGGAACACTGACCCCTCCTTCACACAGCCTTCGGCATAAGCAAAATATCCCTCACCTGATCAAACGACACACCTTCCGGCAGCTTGTACACAAAGTGCTCCGGCAGCGCGGCGTGTTCCTGAAACGCCGACGACCTGCGCACGCCGAGGCACCCCTGGAAAAAGACGCGATCGCCAACGCTGTGCTTCGTGACGTCCTTTCCGACGGCGGCGACGACGCCGGCGCCGTCGAGGCCAAAGACCTGCGGGTAGGCGGACTCGGGCACGATGATGCCGAACTTGAGGATCTTGTAGTCGATGGAGTTCACTGGGTGGGAGTGAAGAGAAACGCGATCGGAGGTGAGCACAAAGTTGGGGGGGTTGTTGCACTCACGGCCGGCCGAGTGGAGCTTGACGGCGACCTCGTTGTCGGCGAGGGCGAGCGGGTCGTGGGGAAAGTCGCGGACGTCCTGGGAGCCGCGGACGGCTGCCGCGACGAGGGCTCTGTTGGCTGCGGGGAGAGACATTGTTTTCCTTCTCTGGCTTCCGAGGGGGAAGAGGAAGGTGTTTTGAGGGTTGGTAGGTAGATGGGCAGTAGGTAGGTGGGCAGCGGTTAAGGCTCAAAGGTAAGTGCGGGCTCCACGGTTTATATACGTTTGGTTTGCATGGCGGGTGTCTGTCTCTTCGGAGGAGGGCTTGGCTTTGTTATTGTTTACGGATTTATCCTTGCGGGCTTTGAAATTGCGAGAGTGAGAGAGAGAGAGTATGTGAGTGTGTGTGTGTGAATCTGTAATAAGAGAGAGTGGACATAAGGGCATCTCCGGCCGGAGCTCCGGCGCTCATCCCAGAGAGAAAGGAAAACAGAGAGCGAGAGCGAGCGACGAATAATAGCCGCGTGCGGTTTTTGCATCGGCGAGTATGCTTTTGTTGCGTGCTTTCAAATTCCAAGTTCATTTGTAAGCGTGGCTTCAGCTACTGCGACTATCACCCACTCGCCCATCACAACTCCGCGAGACCTGGTTTGGTGGTGAACCAAGTGGAGAAGTTCACATTGCGGGTGCTCGAGCAATCAGAGATTTGAGAAATGATGGTGATGCGCATCATCCAGCAAAAGCTAGTTGTTCGCCACAAGTTTCACTTTGGTCGCCGCCACCGCCTCGCACACGCGGCAGACGCTATTCGGCACGCTCCACTCCCACAACCCAGCAAACCTGGTTCTCACCTTCACCGCATCCCCTGACCGCCACTCCATCATCTTTTCCCACTCCCCGCGCCCCACCCCCTTCAACCTCTTCGCTAGCCCCTCCGGATCCCCCGCATAATCCCTTACATCCAGCCCGTTCCCGCGCGGGTACGGCAAAAAACAGTCCGCCCCGTCATCGGGCCCAAGCACAACCGGGACAGCGTCGTACGCCATCGCCCTAAAGAACTCCTCCCCGGCCACCGCGGGAGCCCACACCACGACGAACCGATGCGCCGCCGCCAGCTTCGCCCGCTGCGCCTCCGTGACCCTCTGCGGGTGGTAATTCTTCCCAACGCCTCCGGCGACGTCGCACGCGTCCGCACCGTACACGTGCATCCCCGTCGCGCGCGCCAGCCGCGCAAGGTAGTGCACGGCACCCGGGTGGAGGTGCCTGCACGGCGGGAGGAACGCGACGGGCGCCGCATACCGCTTGTCCCACGGATTCCTCGACAACGACGCCGCCCGGACGCGCGCACGAAAGTCGGCGAGGTCGCCGTACACGCTGGCGATGGTGTTGACCCGTACGTTAACGTCCGCGCCGTGCCCGACCGTAACGACCACGTCGCCCGCCTTTCGCGCCGCGTCCGGAACGCGGAGTCCGTACTTGAGCGGGAATCGCTTCCCTGCGTCCATCAGCTCGGACATATTTTTGTGGTCGTAGACCGTCGGCGGCACCGGGGCTGCGAGCACCACTTTGACTTGCCCCGGATTCGTCACCGCCACGTCCGCCATCCCCTCATCGACCAGCACGGCGTCCGCCCGCCGCGCCAGCGCGTCGACCGCCTCCTCCGCGAGCCACACGTGCTCGCCTTGCAGCTGTGTGAAACTGCGGTTCCCCTTGATGTCGGTGCTAATGTACGAGCACGGGCTGGCACATCGTCGGGTCAGGTAGAGCAGGTAGTACGGGTGCTGGAAGACGCCCGCGTAGTAGTGCGCGAGCGGCGCGGCCACGCGGATCCAGATGGGATTGGAGTCGTTTACCGCCGCCACGCTTGCGAGGGAGCTCGAGGGGGCGTCAAAGTCCGATTGGGGCGAGCGGCGCCCCCCGTCTGCAATCAGCGCTTTGATCCGAAGGTCGGCGGCGACGAGGAGCGCGAGGATGAAGAAGGCCGCCAACCACCGCACGGTCTGGGCTGGTGGCATCCGGGGACGGAGCTCGTTCGGGAGCGATTTGCGGTACCATCGGCGCAGAGTCGATGCCGCCTGGGCTGGAAGAGGTAGAGTTTTCTCCTGGCCACCGCGCATTCTTTTTGTTTTTGTTGTTTGCGGTCCTTGGCTGTTGCTTTGAATTGTCTTTTAGTCAGCCCCCATCACTCTTGTTCTCTTGTTTGGTCATCAGCGAATGAACACTGTTCTGCTTGTGTAATCTAACACTTTGAAACCCTCCAACTCGCACAATGCGGCGAATTCTCACCGAAATGCTGCTACTACGAAGTCAATTCCTCTTTTGTCGGCGCTACCTCGTAAAATGGACGTTCACGGTTAGTGCAGCGGGCCGAAGAAGAAAAAAAAAAGTTGTTTGAAGTCTTCAGATATGCCCGACAAACACGACGGCAACGGGAACGCCAGCAACAAACGCGGCAACGCAAAGAGCCCAGAGGCTCGAAAGGGCGGAGCTGGTGCTGCCGGCGCAGGAGCGAACGGGGCTGCCGCCGGAGGCAGGCCGGACACCTGTGAGGACCAATTTTGCAGTTCGTCAAGATGGGATTTGATCAGCTTACCCTCCGCCCCGGATCGTCGGGAATGGCAAAATAACGATCCATTACATCTCCATTTTCATTCTTAGCCCAGCCAGCCATCAAGACTGGCATCTTCATTTTCCCGGACGGATCTCGTTACGGTAACGACTCGACTTTGGTTCGAACCTCACGATTCCGCCACTTTTTCTAACAGACCCCTCCCCCCCCCCCCAACATCGACTACCGCTTCAGAGGGTGGCTACAAGGAAGTCGAGGCGTCCGCGGTCGCAACCACGCCGTCTCCAGCAGCCGTCGCGGGTGCACCAGCCACGGCCGCAACAACACAGGGCGGCGCCAGCGCACCGGCTGCTGTGGCGCCGACGGCAGGCAGCGACGTCGTCATTGTGCGCCACGGGATGGGCCGGTACTCGTGTGAAGAGTCGACGTACGAGGGGATGTGGGATATGGACAAAATGGCCGGGCGAGGTGAGTAATCGCTTCAGTGCCTCTGCAGCACCGTCACCGGTATTTCCTCCCGTCCGACGACCTTTGCTACCGGACCAATTCACCACCTCTCCCCTTTTCTCCCCACCAACAAGGCCGCCTCACCTTCGCCAGCGGGGCCACCTACGACGGCAACTTCCACGACAACCGGTTCTCTGGCGCCGGGACGTACACGTGGCCGGACGGGTCGTCGCTGTCGGGCGACGCGTGGGACGGGAACCGACTCGCGGCGGGGACGGGCCGATTCGTGGACGCCGGCGGGCAGGCGTGGGTCGGCGCGTTCCACAAGGGCGCGGCGCCCGCGCTCGCGCCGGAACTTGAGATGCGGCCGTTTGGAGCGGCGGGGGCAGGGGTGGGGGCGGGGGTTGGGGCGGGGGCGGCGGCGCCGTGAGTGGGAGGGTGAAGGTGATCCTGCTTCTGCACGAAAAGTCTAACTCACGCACGATCCTACGGGCATAAATGCTATATCATCGCTACTGCTCCAGATTGTTGTTACTTCAATTTGAGCAGCTGATTCAATGGCAGCAAAGAGAGGCTTAGTTCCGACCAATGAGTGTCAACAACTTCTGGGTTATCTTCGAACAAAGAAGGCAGGAGTAGTTAGACCGAGGCTCAAGGCATTTTCTTTCTTTCTTTCCACGATGTTTGCGGCTCTTGGTTTTGGGGGTCAGACCGCGACAACGACATCCGCGGATGGCGGCACGGCCTCATCGTCCCTCTACTCGATGCTGTCCCCCACATCGCCATCAGCACAAGGACCATCGGGCGGCTCTTCCGCGATCCAAGAGCTGTGAGAATCCAGGCCACCCAACCCCGACCCTCCCGTTGGTGGGTATCCGGTGCAATCTAACTCAGCCCCATCTTCACGACTGCAAAGCCGCAAGAAGCAGATCGCCACCCTCCTCGCCCCAACCCCCACCCTCCCGCCCGTCCGCGAGCTCGAGCGCGACGCCCTCTTCGAACTCGACCTCCCGATCCCCCCCTCCGCCGCCGCCGCCGCCTCCTCCCCGCTCCCGCGGCTGGCCCTCCAGATCCGCCTGGGCGCCAGCTTCCCCGAGCTAGCCCCCGTCGTCAGCATCGTCCCTGCCCGCGCCGTCACGCACCCGTGGATCGGCGCGTCCGGGCTCATCACAGGCCACGAGCGGTTGACCGCTACTGGCTGGTCGCCGCAGACGTCGCTGGCGAGGGTCGTGGCGGAGGTCGTGAGGGAGTTGGTCGAGCGGAATCCGGTGCGCGCGGCGGGGGGTGGGCCGATTCCACAAGCGGATGGCGCGGGCTCGCAGGCTGGGTAAGAATATTGATGTCCAGTGTTAGACTACGTAACGGCTGACGGCATGGGCTGACTGAACGACCGCAGGTATCCATCCATCCCGCCCACTTATGCGCCAAACCCAAATCTTTCGAGGATGGGCCAGGCCAGTCAACCAAGTTTCAGCTCGCAGAACGCAGCACCGCCACCCCAGCAGAGCGGGTACTCCTCAGATCCCTACGGCTTGGACAAGCTGAGGTAAGATCCCGAAACGTCTTTATCGGGGTAGTGATTCTCACTGCGCCACCTCTGACTACTCGCTTGCAACCCCCAGCCTCGAAGAGTTGGAAGAGATTATGAACGACGAACGGGCGTTTGAGCAACTCCTTCTCAGTCAACCACATGTACAGGAACCTCGCCGGCGACGGCAGGAACTCATTTCGAGCAACGAGCAGATTGCAAGTGAGAAAGTTGGCTGCCGATGGCTTATTTTTGGCGGCTTATCTTTGTTTCTCGCCGGGCAGGACAAAACCTTGCGTACGAGACCCAGATCGAGGCTGCCCGTGCCTCTTTGAAAGAGCAGCAGGCACTGCAAGCAGAGCAACGACGGCAGTACGATGCACATACCCGGACATATCAGGATGAGTTGCTGGTAAGGAGTGCAAAACGACGGCCAAGTAGCATATATCTCATTCCCATTTCCCCCCCTCGCCCAACCGTAAAAACAGCGATTCGCACCCGACTACCTAATAAGTCGGATACGAGCCGGAGCAACAGAGTCCGACGAACTTTCCGAGTCCATAGCGCAGTCGTTCTTGGACGGCAAGACGTCGGTGGAGGACTTTCAAAAGAGCTACCGTGAGACGCGCAAAGTGTACCACCAGCGCGCGTTGCGGTTGGAGCGGGCTACTCGGAATCCGTCAATACTAGAGTGATTGTTGAATACAAAGAATGGGAGGGAGTCGTCGCGCGCGAGGGGGTCGCTACGCCGTTTGACGTTGGGAGCATCAAAAAAAGTTCAATCCTCATCCTTTGAGAATCCATCGACTGATAGTAGGTTGCTTTTGGGGATGGTGCTCCCTTCAGTTCATAAAGGATTTCTTGAACCACCACCCCGAGCCGCCACTTAGCGATAATGCAGTCGTGTTTTGGAGCCTGCTGTGGCGAGGAAGGGGCGTGCCCAGCCGCACTCGCTTGGCTGTGGCCCGCCAGCGTCGCAAACAGCCGCAGGGTTCCTGTCCCCACCTTCGACTACGACGAGATTGACGATCTTGAGGTAAGGCACGATTGGGATCGGATCGATCTTGCCAGATCGCCCAGTGGGCGTCAAAGCCCGCCTCCCCGCCAATACCACCCTTGTGCAAGTCGATATAGAGATCGCGCGATCTAAGCACCGGTTTCATCTTAAACCCCGCATCCCCAATCTCCCTTTCTTCCACCCCCGGCCCCCCCACCCTTCAGTTCGAGAACCTCTTGAACGGCCAGCCCGGCGGCATCGACCCCTTCGCATCGCCGCGGAGCGTGACCGGCCCCAACTTCTCCGTGCCGGACTTTTGGTCGCGGATGGCGACGCTCTTCCGGCGCGACGGCCACGCGGGCGCGGCGGCGGGGGCCTCGAGCGATCCGCACCGCCGGCCGCGGGAGGAGGAGGCGCAGCGGGGTTAGGAGGCGGGGGACCGCTGAGGAGAGGAGGAGGGGGGGGACCGCTGTACCACGGGGTGCCGAGCTTTGAGACGGCTGGCGGCGGGATGGGGTACGGGTTTGACGACGACGATGACGACGATTCGTTTTTGGGGATCGATGAGGGGAGGTCAGCGAGGCCGCTGACGGCGGAGGAGGTGCGGCGGCTGACGGGCAAGGTTGGTATTTGGTTCCCCACGCCTTTTTGCGGAATCGTCGTGTGGATCTGACGAACGCTCAATCCGTCTATCAGGTTATCGACGAAAAGGTCCGCAGAGAGGAAGAGGAGGCGTACGAGCGGGCGCAGGTGCCCGTCACCCCGCCACCAGAACCCCTCATCGACTTGAACGCCGCGCCCGCCGCCGCACCGCCGCCCAAGCCACGCCGCGCCTCCGCAGCCGGCATCGCACCTCTTAGCATCCCGGCCGTCGAAGGCTCCCAGGCCATCGCATCAGTCTCGCGCCTCTCGTCGTCCGCGACGTCCACAAGCTCTTTTGTAACAGCGGACGGCGACACCGGGTCCGTGGTGGCACTGGCAGCGCCGCCACCGCCAAAGCTGCCGCTGCCGCCTGCGGTTGCCCTCGGCCAAACAGCGGCGGCTGGCACAGCGGCAACCTTATCGAGTAGTGCTGCCGCTGGTTCCAGCAGCTTTCCGTCGACGGGCTTCAAGCGGTCCAGAGCGGCGGCGTCGGACGCTGCGGCCATGGCGGCCGTTTTTTCGGGGTTGTCTGAGCCGGAAGACACCGCCCCTCCGGCGGCGGCGGTGAAGGCTCTGGGAAAGGAACAGCGGAGGGATGAAGGCTCTGGGTGAGTTGTGCAACGTTGAACCGCACGGCGCTCCTCAAGCCCTTTTTCGATCTAACCCTCTTCCAAATCCTATCGAAAACAAAATGAAATCAGCCGCACGCAGGCCGAAGCACCCGTCAAGTCTGTGGTCAGCTCCGCTTCCACGGTCACCACTCGGACCACCACAACCACCACGACCACCACTGCCACCGCCACTACCGCCAGCGCCAGCGCGACTTCCACATCGGCAATAGGAGCTCCCGCGACGGCGGCGCCGGTTGTCGTCGACTCGTCAGTTCTCCCGCCGGACGCGGACCCCCTCACTTTTGACCCGACCCTGCTGAACGCCCTGACGTCTGTCGCCGAGGACTTTTTGTGAATAATGGCTGGTGGACTTCAGGGTTTCCCTCTTCCTTGTTTTGAGCAGTATTGGAAACACAGTTTGGCCCAGTGTACGCCTCTTTTCTCTTTGCCTACGCCGATTCCACTTGAACCAAAATGGTACGTAGCGTTCTTTGCGATTTTTCTTCCACCTTCGCACCATGCTTGCTGGGCCGCCCCGACAAGTCAACGGCGACCAATCAAAAAATGGAGTGGAGACTTGGCCCTTACTTGACAAGTTTGTTTTTGATTGGCTGGAAAATTCCAAAAAAAAAAAAAAAAAAAAAAAACCGAAACGAAAAGAACTCCATAGATCAGTGGGCGATAGATCCACACTCTTTCAGATTACACTTCGCTTCACGCTTCAGGGCGATCGCCGGCTTGGAACCTCAGCAGCTTGCATACTTTTGCAGCCTTCAACTCTCCCCCCCCAGATCGGATTGGCGATGGATCTGCGAGTCAGCGGCGGCGGAGCAGCCTCATCGGCTGGCACAAGCAGCGGCATTCCTGCGAACGCCGCACCAAGCGGCGATCCGCTCACGGCAAACTTCAAGGCGGCCGCCCTGGCCGTCACCCAGCTGTTCAAAGAAGCCCAGAGCCACCGATCCCGGGCGTTCGAAGAAGGCTACGTCCAGTGCATCGAGGATCTCGTCCAGTTCCTCGCCGTCACCGCCGCCGCCGCCGCCCCAACCGCCTCCGCCGGCTCCACGCCGCCGCCGGCACCCTCCTGCCAAGCCCGCCCCTCCGCCCGCTTCCAATCCCTCTCCCTCTCCCCCTTGACACCCTCCCCCACCGCCACTGGCGTACCCACGCAACCGCCTCCCCCCACCCCGCCGCACCTCCCCGACGCAATGACCATCTCCCTGACCGACCTGCACGGCTTCCTGCGCGTCAAGCAGGCGAATCTGCTCTCGACGTCCGCCGCGACGGTCGACTTTCTGGCGCTGCTGCGCGGCACGGTGGCCAGCTTGCGCGAGGTGCGGCGAGAGGGAAGTGGCGGGACCGCGGATCCAGAGGTGGACGGTGTGGGTGGGTTTGGCGCGCAGCCGGAGAACCTTGCGGCGGCGGCGGCGGGAGGGATGCCAGTGGATGGCGGGAACAGCGGCGGAAGTGCAAGTGCAGCGATCGCGTCGGAGCCGTCGGCGGCTGCGGCGGCGGCAGCAGCGGCGGACATGTGTGATATGATTCCTTCGACGACGGAGTTCACGTTTTCGGCGCCGATCCCCGCGGCATCGTCCGAGCAGCAGCGTCCGCAGTCGCCTACTCTGCACCACCCGCACGAGACCAAGATCTTCCCGCCGTCGCTGTACTCGTCGCGTAGCCTGTTTGACTCGCTAGGGAGCCTCGGGCTGGGGCCGGACCATCGGCAGCAGGCGGCGGCGGCGGCGGCGAACGGGAACGCGTTCCGGTCGCCGCCGCATTCGCGCAGGGCGAGTTTGCAGCCGCAGGGCGGCGGCGGTGGACGGCTGCCGTCGCGGCTGGGGTCTGGGTTCTCGGCGGCGGCCGGTGGTGGCATGCGGAAGCAGTATTCGAACGGGAAGGATGCTGCGGCGTCGAATCTCGGCGGCGGTTGGGGCAGTCCGGTCATGCCTAATTCAACGACGACGACGACGACGACGGCGGCGGCGCTGCAGCTGCCGCCGCTGCCGCTGGTGGTCGGGTCGAAGCGGCGGTGGGCCGACGCGATGGGGCTGATTCCCGAGTTTGCGAGCGTGTTCAGCGGCGCAGAGACGGGTGACGCGGCGGCGGCGGCGTCGCCGGCGGCCACGCTGGTGTCGCCTGGCGCGCCGTCGCCGAGGCCTCTTGCGTCGTCGACGGGGGAGCAGGAAGAGGGTGGGTTGGGAAGAGGTGGCGGGGCGGAAGTGGCGGATGGCGATGATGATGACGACGACGGGTGCGCGGAGCGGGCGGGAAAGCGGGTGCGGTGGAGGAGGGAGGACGCGGACATGACGGATCTGTGAGGCGGAAGGGAGTGAGGGGAAGCCGTGTTGATTTCGTTTTGGACGTATCTTGCGGAGGGAGGCCACTATCTCTCTTTTTCTCTCTCTCTCTCTCCGTTTTATTTCTCTCTCTTCTTCGAATATAAATAAATTACACGCCTTTGTTAGCAATGTGCGAGCGCGTGGAATCCGAGCAGGGGAAGCGGCGGTGGCGTGCACACGGCGGCCCGCCGGGTAGAGCGACGAAATCGGTCAGCGTTGTGCGCGGTGCAGTGCACACGTATCTCCACGTGACAGCGTCAGAGATTTTCAGCAACTGCGAATCCGTTGGTGCGTCGGAGTAAAAAAAAAAAACAAAAAAAAAAAGAAAAGAAAGAAAAACAAGCGAAAAACGAGCGAAAAAAAAAACAACACAAAAACGAAAGAAAAAACAATAACGAAAAAAAAAAAAAATAAAAATAAAAAAAAACGCTGATGAAAACGGTCGACCCGTTCTCCGCGGCCATGATCCCTCCTCGTCCACACCACTCGACGGCGACGGCGACGACTACGACGGCGGCGACCATGGAGACGACGACGACGACAACTACAGCGACGGCCCCGAGGTCGCTGCCAAAGGCCCTGATCGCTGACTTTGCGGGCGCCCTCGCCACCGCGGGCTCCACCGCCCCAGGTCTTTAGCGGGTGGGGCCTTTCTCCAACCGCTAACCCTCTTTCTTTCGTTCTTTCCTTTCTTTTTTGCCACACACACGCCCCCGCAACAGTCGTCGCCATCATCGACCGCAGCATCATTGCAAACATGTCGGGCAAGACGACCCTGCTCCGCGGCCTGCAGGAAGGGTTCACGACCCTCCTGACGCGGCCGCTGACCCACTTTCGGCAGCCCAGCGTCCTGGCCGTGTTTGCCGTGTACTTTTCGACGTATGCGCTGGTAAGCCGTCATCTCCTGCTGGGGAGGGCAAGCTCGAACGGGTTTTCCTCTAACGAACGTTTCCCCCAAATCGAACCAGACCAACTTGGCCGAAAGCCTCAGCCTCCACGCCTCGATCGACCCGTCGCTCCCCAAGCTCGCCACTTCCTCCTTCGTCAACGTCACAATGACGCTCTGGAAAGACCAGCTCCTCACCCGCCTCTACGGCGTCACCGCCCCGCAACGGCTGCCGCTGTCTTCCTACGCGCTCTTCACCTCCCGCGACGTGCTGACCATGGCCGCGTCGTTCACCCTCCCGCCGCTGATTGCCGCAGCGGTTGAGCGACGCACGTTAGCTGGTGGCGGCGACGGGGCGGATCCGGAGGAGGAGGCGAGGAGGAGGGCGCGCGTCAAGGCGGCGGTGGATGTGGGCGTGCAGCTCGCGCTGCCGTGCGCGATCCAGGTCGTGTCGACGCCGTTGCACTTGATGGGGCTGGACCTGTACAACCACCGGTCCGGTGCGGCGGGGGCAGGAAGCGGCGGCGGGTTCGGCGCGAGGGTCGGGCGGGTGGCGAAGGAGTACGTGCCGTCGACGCTGGCGAGGATGGGGAGGATTCTGCCGGCGTTTGGGATCGGGGGTGTGCTGAACAAGTGGACGCGGCGGACCGTCAATGATGCGCTCCAGTGAGAGAAAGTGACTGTTTTTTTTTTTTGGGGGCCTTCGTGTTTGTCATTTTCTTTTTGTGTTTGGAACCGTGTTCCAGAAGGGCGTCGGCCACCCTCTGCATTATGCAATGTTTAGAACGTTACCATTTCTAGTCAAGTTTGCCATCGAGCTTCAAATATGGACTACACTAGCAAGCTTGTGCATATGACCTAAATAAAGGGTAGAAAGCTAAAAATAACCCAGTGAAGCCAGAAACTCAAGCATATTGCAAAAGCAGCAAAGCAGCCGCAAGATACAGTTGGGAAAAAGTGGCTTTCTTAAGCATTTCCCGCCCGAAGCTTAACCAACACATTTCATTCCCCCGACCGGGAAAATGTTCACCTTCCGGCCAGGGTACTCCCGCATCGCGTCGCAGGACAGCAGCCACGCCCTCCCCGCGCCCGACGACGAAGAAACATCCCGCCCCGCCGCCGCCGCAGCAGCAGCCAATACCGCGGCACCCCTCCCACCAGCCACCTACGACCGCCCCGCGTCGCCGTCCTCGACCTGCGCGCCACCCTCCCCAACCACGGATGTGCTCCTCTGCGTCATCCACCCACGCACGCCAGCCTCCTCCCACGGCTCGCCGACGGAGCAACAGCAGCCGCCGTCGCGGCCGCTGCGGTTCCGCGATATTAAGCTGGTCGGGACGCCGGTGGAGTCGGAGGCGGTGCGGAGCGAGCGCGGCGGGGATAGCCCTGGGGGCGGCGGCGGCGGCGACGAGCTCGAGGCGGGGTTGGTGACGATTCGGCATGAAGGGGAGGGCGAGGAGGACCGCAGCGAGGACGGCGGGGAGACGGCCGTGTCCGGCGCCACGGGCTCTCCGTCGTCGTCGTCGTCGTCGGGAGAGGGGTCCGCCGCACCGCGACAAAAGGAAGAACCACCGTCGCCGACGAAAGAGTACGTTGCCGTCCCCGGGAAGCCCGCTCCGGAGCCGCTGGTGGACGTGGTGCACTCGAGCACGGAGGACCCGTTCACGATCGAGTCTTTCGAGGCGAGCATCCGCAGCCACGCGCGGGTCGGGAAGGACTTTATCATTGCGCGCGTTACGACGGTTGACTCGTCCGGCTGCGGTGGGGAGGGTGATGGCGGCGACGGTGGCGGTGGTGGGGGTGAGAGGCGGCTGTATCACCACTACGCGGCGCATCACATCAACAAGGTGTTGTTTCGGACGCAACCGGAGGAAGGGCTGCTTCATCGGATGAAGGCGAAGAATGTAATGTCCCCCATTCATTTTACTCTTTGGGGTCGCATCAGGGCTAACAAACCCCTGGAACCCCCCAGCCCCTCAACAACCTCACCATCGTCGGCGACGTGCACTACTTTGCCGTCCGCAGCGACCACGTAATCGCCCTCCTCAACCGCCTCCACCTCCGCCACCAGCACCGCCGCGCCTCGGCCTCCGCCTCCCGCAGGCTCTCCTCGTCCGCCACTTCTACCCTGCATCCGTCCCTCTCCGCAGCGCACCTCGCCGGCACCCGTCTCTCCCGAAACCTCGCCCGCCTCGTGCACGGCCTCGTCTCCCCCGCCCTCGATATCGTCATCCCGGCCGCGAGCAGTGCAGGAAGGCGCAGCGTCGCGGAGCTGGCGGGGGGCGTGTTTGCGCGGCGGAGCGACGGAGGGGAGGCCGGGCGCCGTCGACGCCGCGCACCAAATGAGGGTCACGACGAGGACGATGAAGAAGAGGGGCGGCTGACGCCGCCGCCAGAGTCGTCGCCGCTACTGGACGAGTACCGCGCGCACCTCCGCTCGTTCTGGGGCAGCGTCGACGACGACGGCGTCGACAGCGGTGGTGGTGGGAACGGGCTTGTGCGGGGAGGCGGCGGCGACACAACGCCCCTCGGCGGACGGCGACGGTCCGCGGACGACGTATTCGCCCTCACCCCTAACGCCCCCAGCAAATCCCCCACCCCCACCACCACCACCACCACCGCGCGTCTCCCACGCAGCGAAACCGTCCCCATCAAATCCGAGCACCTCCTCCACTTCGATCTCCCCCACCCCCCTTCCACCACCACCACATTCGACGACGACTTTTACATCGCCGACTACATCGGGTCAGACGACGATTTTCTGTACAAGGCCGAGGTGCGTGCGTATTTCCGCAAGCACGCGCTGGAGCCGGACGACGCGGTGCTGTTTACGTTGCCGCCGGACCCGTCGGTGGGGGATTTGGGAGGTTCTGATGGGGAGCGCGGCGGGGAGGGTGGGGAAAGAAGGGGTGAGCAGGAGGGGTGGTTGCTCAAGGGGCGGCCGTTTTGGATGGTGACGGGGGGGTATGGGCTGTTTTGCTTGGTTTTGATAAAGTCAGGTGAGTTGAAAGGGATTTTGTTGCGTTTTGGGGGGGCTGTTGATGTGACGAAAAATGCTAACGAGCGCACGCGCAAAACCTTAGTTCCGCAGGCGTATATGTTTGTAAGTTGTGCCGCTATTTTGAGCATCTGCTATTGGTGATTCCGGACACTAATGACACTGCCCCACACAGATAACGGCATTTACTCTGTCGTTTACGTACTGCGTGTTTCTCATCATTATTATGCCGTGAAGATAGAGTGAACAAAATACAAGCTGGGTAAAGCGATGAAGACATTAGGTTCCATATTTGCGAGGGAAAAATCTTTCTTTCTTTTCTTTCATTCAATCAATCATCAAATGAGCGGCACGGCTGGCACAACCAGCGACGAGCAGCGCGTAGCCGTCCTGCAGAAGGCGCTCAAGCCGGCCAACAGGCAGAAGCCCGACATCGACTTCACCGTGCACATCACAGAGAGCGGCGAGCGCGTGTCCACCCTCTCCCGGGTCATCACCGGTGAGCTACTCAGATACTCGAGATACAGAGAGAGAGGGAGAGATCCACTCCCTTCCCACCCCGTCCGTGTGTCGCGCGACGCCGAGTGGCTTGGGCCAAGCGACCAAACCCACGATCCATTCTGACCCTCGATCCCACCCTCCCCTCTGGCCGATCTCATCTCCCACTCGAAAAAAACGCAGATGTCGAAGCGCCCGCCGTCGCCGTCCCCACGAACGAGCAATTCTGGTCCAAGAAGGATCCGTCGAAGCCGGACATTGACTTTCTAAAGAACCACTTTTTCCGCGAGGGCCGGCTGACCGAGGAGCAGGCGCTCATCATCATCAACAAGGGGACCGAGCTGCTCAAGCAAGAGCCGAATCTGCTGGACGTCGATGCGCCCGTCACTGGTTTGTGTTCCTTTTGTTGGTGGTCCCCGAAATCTTGGGGAGGATGGGTGGGCCCTAACCACACCGCAATGACAGTTTGTGGCGACATTCACGGACAGTACTTTGATCTGATGAAGCTGTTTGAGGTTGGCGGCGATCCCGCCACGACGCGATACCTGTTCCTGGGCGACTACGTCGATCGTGGGTACTTTTCGATCGAGGTAAGTTTGGATCCGATGGCAGGAGGGGTCGTTGACACGTTTCAATCCTCTGTGGATTAGTGCACTCTGTACCTTTGGGCCTTGAAATGGTGGTATCCCAAGACCCTCTTCATGCTCCGCGGGAACCACGAGTGCCGGCACTTGACGGACTACTTCACTTTCAAGCTTGAATGTGCGTATCGTCGCCGCTTTCTTCTTTTTGGATGGCCCTTCTCACCAGCGAATGACCGTCCCAACCACAGGCAAGCACAAGTACTCGGAAAAGGTGTACGAGGCGTGCCTGGAATCGTTCTGCGCCTTGCCCCTCGCCGCGATCATGAACAAGCAGTTCCTCTGCATCCACGGCGGGCTTTCCCCTCACTTGAATACCCTCGACGACCTGCGAACGGTGAGAGTGGCTTGTTTGGAATCTTGGCCTTCGGTTGAACGCCTGCGTTTTTTCCCCAGATCGACCGATTCAGGGAACCGCCAACGCAAGGCCTCATGTGCGACATCCTGTGGGCCGACCCTTTGGAGGACTTTGGGCAGGAACGAACAAACGAGTTCTTTGTTCACAACGGTGTTCGAGGGTGTTCGTACTTTTTCAGGTGAAGACGACTGCGACCTTGATCGATGAGGCCGTGCTGAACAGCCTTCGTGCTACAGCTACCATGCGACGTGCGCCTTCCTTGAGCGGAACAACCTCCTTTCCGTTATCCGTGCTCACGAAGCGCAAGATGCGGGGTAAGTGTTTTGTTTCCTTCAGAGCCGCATGTCCGAGATTTTTTCTTTTTTGCTCATTCCAATCGTTACAGGTACCGGATGTACCGAAAGACGCGGACCACAGGTTTCCCATCTGTAATTACGATTTTCTCCGCTCCCAACTACCTCGAACGTTGTATAACAACAAGAGGTGGGTGTTGGCTTTCTTCACGGTCGCTGCGACGCCAGCTTTCATTAATTATCGTGTCTTGCCGCAGCCGCCGTGCTGAAGTACGAGAACAATGTCATGAACATTCGTCAGTCAACTGCAGCCCGCACCCGTATTGTGCTGCCAAACTTTATGGACGTTTTCTCTTGGTCGCTGCCGTTCGTTGGGGAGAAGAGTAAGAAGCGGAGGATCTTGGTGTCGTGGAAGTTGCTAACTCCACATAATCTACACAGTCACGGACATGCTTCTGACAATTTTGAACACGTGCAGTAAAGAAGAGCTGGAAGAGGAGAAGGGTGGATGTAAGAGTTTCACAAGGTTGCCCCACCTCGCTCATCGCTTCTTTGTTATGTAGTGGTCGAGGAGACTGGCCGACGACAGGTCATCAAGAACAAATCATGGCGGTTGGTCGCATGGCCGTCTTCTTCAACGTTTTGCGGTAACTAGGGTGCAAGCCGCTCATTGGTCATTATCGTGTGCTCGTAGTGAGGAAAAGGAGAAAATCTCCGAGTTGAAGAACCTTATGGGCACGACCTCGCTTCCTGTTGGCATGTTGGCAACTGGCGCTGAGGGAATCAAGAACGGTAAGGCGCATCGCATTTTTTAGGCGAAAGATCTCTTTGCTCAGTAGTACTTCAACTAGCCATCTCAACCTTCGAGCAAGCAAGGAAGGCCGACTTAGAGAACGAGAAGCTTCCTCCCATGCGCGACGGAAGCCACATGCCCCAGCCGTCACCCCCAGTGTTTGCAGGATGGGGATGGACATGGACTACAGCATCCCTCACCCACCAGCAAAACTCCAACCATCATCCC
>JAIVFJ010000552.1:0-25523 GCA_025765615.1 Zopfochytrium polystomum
GTATAAATCAGAGAAGATAGGCTTCTGGGACAATGTCTACGGTTTCAACATGTCGCACATCAAGTCACTGGCGCTGCGGGAGCCTCTTGTCGACACTGTTGACTCCAACGCTATCGTGACGGACGCATTTACTTTCCGATCGATTGATCTCTACACCGTCAAGGTCGAAGACCTTGAGTTCTCAGTCCCGTTTGAAATTGTGGCCGCCCGGAACGACTTCATCCACGCGTTTATTTGCTACTTCGCATATTGCAGTTCACTGCGTGCAACAAGATGGTGTCAGTTTTCGACGGGGCCAAGCTCGCCCTCATACTCACTGGAAGCAGGTGCGTCCCATTCTTTTTCCCTCCCCCACTCGAAACCATCTCTAAATAGTGAACTTCAATCCCAGACCGTCTTTACACCGATCAACCTATCATGGTGAAAGCGGGAGAAAAAATCACGGGCACTTTTGGTCTGCTGACAAACAAGAAGAACAACCGAGATCTCGACCATCACCATTTCTTACTCGTTTGATGTTGACGAGGCGAGAGGCGGACGGCTGCAACTTTCCACTACAAGATGTGTTAAAAGCGCTCCTTTTTTTTCATAATCACTTAATAAGAAAGCATTTGAAGAGTTGCAAATTGATTGAAATTTAGACCTTGAGCGAAGAATAAACAGATACGAAGTTCATATCGTTGACGAACGTTTACTATTTACAACGGCGACGATGATTAAATTTTCGATCCGCCAAGGGGGAAGGCGAGCGCGTGCGTCACCGCCACACCCCCCAGCAAAAGTTGGTTCAGGTTTGGTTCATGTTGGAAGAAAAATTTTCTTTCTTTTGTCTTCTGAATTCTTGCCCTTTCTGTGGATAAGAAGCTCTCCGAACAGCATAAATAGGGCGGTTTCCCCCATTGCTGCTCCTCACCAGCCAAAAAAAAAAAAAAGAAAAAAGAAAGAACGGAAGCAACCCAGAAAGGAACCTCACCCCCGCCTAGTAGGAAGAACTCCATTCAACTCAACGAACAAACGGATTCACCCCCATCGGATATCTCTACCCCGAATCGATCCTCGTCGCTGTCCTCACCAAAAGCACATCATCGTGTTATCCTGACCTCTTGCAGTTTGATCCTGCCTGCATTCTCCACTCGGAATCGCCCCTCGCACGCGTTTAGCAACCAAGAACAACCCCAGCGCTCTCCCAGCTTACTTTATTTGCTCTCCAACAGTCGATACCACTGCGCGAGCAACAGGCCATCAGAACAAAGCCCACGAACAGTCTCCATTTCCTAGATTCAGTCAGAAGTCACCCTTACCAGCAAACAAACTCCAAATACTCCAATTATGGCTACCCTCACCCAGACCTCCTCCCACTTTGCTTACGCCAGTGATGCCTCCGCTCTTAAATTCGAAATCAGCAACCTTATTGAGCACAACCAAGGTCTCACTCGTGAAATCCTCGAGCTGCGTAAGGTTCGTTGAGCGCCACTGTTGCCCTAATTATTTTGCATCTACAACTGTCATTGACGTCTTGGCCCTCCCACGATTCTGCAGGAGAAAGCTGCTTGGAAAGAAACCGCGAAGCAAGCCCACCAGCTTGATCAGGTCGTCACCGCGCTCCACAGCGAGATGATTACCTTACAGAATGAAGCCGCTCGCCTCCGCCGCCAGAACGAGGACTTCGAAAAAAAGCTCGAACTGGAGATCGCAGACAACGCGGATGCACGGTCAAGGTGGGCGGAGAAGGAGCGGACGCTGCTCGGGCAGCTGAAGGCTGAGCGTTCAAAGTCAGAGGTGGGGTTGTTTTTCCTAATCACTGCGTGTCTCCTTAAAACTTTCCTAATTTGGCAATCCAATCAATCAACAATCAACGAAACAGAATTGAAAGCACTAAGCACCATCAAGACCGAGCCTGGGTTCGATTCCGACGAGGCCGATACTCTCGCCGTTGCACCAGAACTCGCCCCGCGCCGAAACAGCAGCCCGTCACCGTCGAAAGCGGAATCAGCGCTGAAGGAGGAGAACCAAAAACTGAGCAGACATATTCTCGAGCTCAACGTGAAAGTGGCCGAGCGAGACGCGATTCTCGAGAAGCAGACCGCCGACATCTTGGAGCTTCAGCGCACTGTGGCTGCCTTGATGGATGACATCGAGAACAGCTACGAGCAAGCTCAATTCGATCTTCTTGGCGAAGTGTCCCCACCAGCCAGCCCCTCGTCAATTCCCAACCGCGTTTCTGTCTCATCACTCACCGACATCACAATGCCCCCTGCCGCCGCCCCCGCCCCCGCCCCCGCCGAAGAGACCACTGTGGCTTCCGAGACACCGAGCTCTGCGAGCGGAAAGAAGGGCCGAAACCGATCGAAGTCGGCTGTCTCAATGTCAAAGTCATCTTCGCACAACCCGCAGCTTGTCACAAAAAACGTCACCGCCTCCTCGCCGAACGAGATGAAGCCGCCATCGCCGAAGGCCCAGAACAACGTTTCTTTCGGAACTGTCTCGGAGCAGAAAGAGCAGTTGCATGTCATTAAGCCGATGAAGTCGTTCCACAGTCTCGCTGAGGAGCTGCGCGTCATTGGAGAGCAGACGCCCACGGGCTTTGCCAGCCTTAAGAGCCGCATGGCGGCTCTTGGGCTGAACACCGAGGGGAACCGCGAAGTCCTCAAGCGTCGCCTGCACAAGTACATTGCGCGCAAGAAGCGTCAGGCTGAAGCCAGGGCTGCTGCAAGGGAGTTGTAAGCGTAGTTTGTCTATACCAACATTCGCATTGAGCGCTGGTCGTTCCACAAGCAAGGGGTTCGACCATGGGTCGTTCTCACTTATTATTGCTCTCTCAAGAGCTGAGTTCAAGACTGTGATTCCCTGTCTGTTCAATTCTCTCCTTTTCATTTCTCCGTCTTTTCCTGCTTTCCCCTCTTTTCTTCTACTTTTCCTGAAGTGCTTTCCCTCTCTTTCTGGGCGTGGGTCACTCTGCCTCCAGTTTGTTCTGCAATGCTCTCCAAAACTTCTGTCTCAACCTTTTTTGTGTCTCTCGACCTTTCGTCTGTTGCGTGCGCCTCTCGAGCCTAGTCTTGTCTCTTTTTGTTCTGCGCATGACCTACCAGCTGTTGTCTGGTATCTCATGCTAGTTTCAGATCCTTCCTATTGTATGTGCATTTTGCATGTGCGATGATGTGATTGATTCTATCCCCGCCCACCTGTCATCCGCGTTTGGAGTTCAACGTTCTTCCGAAAAGCCCGTTCCTAACTGGTCACTGTTTTCGTCTTTCCCTTTTTTTTCTTTTTTTTTTTTTTGGTCTGGTCATCTTCTACAAACCCTCGCTGTCTGCCCAATCCTATGTCCACCTCAACCTCACGTCGTCGACGACTTCAGATGTGTGAAGGTCAGTCCGATATTTTTGGTTTGTTGTTTCATTTACCACTTCTGTGTTTTTCCTGAACCTCTTCTTCGCTCTTGGCATCCCCTATCCCTCACTCGATTTCTTTCGTTGACCATCAAACCCATTCTTTGGCGGCTGTTTACCTTGGTTGCACCGCCCCGCCTCTCGCTCACCACTTCAATCGCGCGTTTTCTCAGTTCCCTTGCGCAGGGAGGACGTGCATTTCCCCTCTTTCTTATCTTGACTCTCCCTGCTCTTTGGGGGGTATCCTTTTGCCGACTTTCTCTTGCTTGCGGTCTGTTGTCCGTCAAGACTGCCGCTTTTCTTATTACTTGGCCGCTAGTGTTTTTCGTGGAATGCAGCACCTCGTACTCCTGCCTATCCGTTGTTTTATGGAGTACTCGGTTTCTGTGTTCGTTTGTCGAGATGCAATATCACGGCTTCGTCTGAACAACTTGTTGGGGTATTTGTGGAGCTCAGCATAAACTTCTCGCCACTGAGACCTCGTGCATCAAACGTCCTCATGCACGAAACAGTTGCGTTTGGAAGAAGAGGGCCTTGTGCCCATCGCGGCTTCACAGGAAGCGCCCCGTCTTCTTGCTGTTGATTTGGCACCCGCACCATTGGACACGAAAACAGAAGTCACGTGAATCCGCCGCCGCAAAAAAAAAATGACAATAAAAAAGCGAGGCCCACCCCAAACTCTACCATGAGAACATACAACAGGAGCTTCTTTCGACGCCACTCGCCCGAGAGCGATTGCTGCTTTCCAATCGCCGAGAGTGATTGTAAAGTTAGACTGTTGTGGTGTGGTCGTTCGCCTGCTTGTCACAAATGATGAAATAAAGGCTGTGTCCAGTAATAGTCAATTATAATGGCCATTTCGCCCTCAACCCAACACCGACTCCTGCAGCCCAGACCCTCGCTGCCCATCACCCATGACACCAACCCGGTGTCACCGACTCCACTAAAGCCAGGCTCACCAGGGGCAGTCCGCGTACCGCGTCTCGTACATCGGTTGGCAATGCGGTCCATCTCCTCATTCCACACAAACATCCTGAAGAGCGCGAGTGCTACCATCAAGAGCAAGAGGGCGCCCAGAACAGTGCCACGGCTCGGTTTCGCTTGTCCTTTTGCGACCTCGCTATGGGCGCGGAGAAGCGCATCGTGTCTACAAGAGGTGTCTGACTTGGAAGCCGTTGGGATTGGGGAAAAGCTCGCTCAATAGCACGGTCGCTGCATTGAACATGATGCATGAACGTTGCGGTCACGCTCAGTGCATGTACGAACCTGTGGGAACCGATGCAAGCGAGGGCTTTCGGGGAAATCCAATGAGCACGCCCATCGTTCTTCAAACCATAAATGCGATCCGGTACAAGTTTGCGCACGTTTATAAGTACAAAAAGCAGTCCGCTTTAGTCATGGACATCGTCGAGGACTTCCTCCGGCTGTTTACCGTCTTCATGTTCAACAACACGTTCGAGTCATTTCGAGATTGGGTCTTCCTGCTTCTGAAGCAGACACTGGGCCTCCGATCGAAAGAGACAGCGAGCATTCGTCTTTGTGACTTAAAGTTCGAGTTTGATGAAGACTGCGGGATTGTAGAGTGCGACTTCGACGGATTTCCAGCAAAAATCGACGTGGACATTTGGGAGGCGAAGGAGGATCGACTACGGGCGGGTCTTCGGATGACCATCCACAAGAACAAAGGAGTTGACCAGCTCTCTCCGTTTCTTTGCGTGGTGCGAGCAATCTGCTTGTACCTGGCCTTGCACCCGTTCACGGATGATCCAAATGCTCCGCTGTTTCCAACTGTTGAGTCTGGAATGCCACGAAACGGTTTGATGACAGACCACGAGTACTCTCGCCTGCTTGGAAATGCTTGTCTGAGACATTCGAAGCTTCGGGTTCGTGCTTCTCTGGTTTGATTGAGAGCCCAAATGTATATATGAATTGACCTGTGAGCATTCAGGTTGAGGAGGCTGACGGCAAGGTGTATCCAAAATACAACTGCCATGCCACGCGACATACCTTTGCCTTCTGGATCGGACTCTGCGGCTTCCGCAGTGAAGATGCCAAGCAGATGGGACGATGGCACACGACGGCAGCATGGGAAATCTATAACACAAACGGGTGGCAGAGACGACAACCCGGTTACACAGCCTCCAAGCTGGAGCACCTCATCCGCGTATGGCCTGCATACGACTCGAGGCCGACCAAAATTGGTGGAATCCGCGACACAGATAACCTCTCTGCCGGCCAAAGAGGTCGGAGTGCTGTTCGCGTTTTGTCAGGAACAGGGCAGGACAGGACAAGGCAGACAAGGAACTGAGAGGAGTGATGATTGTATTGGAAACAATAATTCACTTGAGGGATGGGACAGGTCCCCCATCCCCCTTTTATACCTTTTGAGAGTGTTCCTTGTCAAGACTCCAAGAAAGTTCCAGAAAGAGCAATTAGTAATACAATGATACCAATGATACCAATGACAACAAGACAAGTCAGGAAAGCAAAGAAGGTTCCAGAAGGTTCCACAAGGTTCCATGAAGGAATGTTCTAGAAGGTTCCAGAAGGTTCCAGAAGGTTCCATGAAGGAATGTTCTAGAACGTTCCAGAGGTTTCCAGAGGGTGATTCATAACACGTTTCAATGCAAGCTGAGCGTGTCGAGGCCGCAACTGCAATCCGCGTCACTCCACGGGCTTTGGGTTGGGTGCATCAAAAATACGCTGCAGTTTTGTACCCTCCGTCGACGAACACTGCTGACAGAGACCTCAGCACGGCATGGAAGAAAGCACTTGACCCGTTGACTGAAGTTGTCCTCGGGTTCAGCCTGGAAGAGTTGGCGCTCTCCACGCTTCCGCCGGATAACGGATCAATGGAGCCCACTGACGACAATGATTGCGAAATAAGCCAGGACGAAGCCGTGGAGATTTTCAACGAGGTGGTTGATTTCTCTGAGCCAACGTCACCAGCCGCTGAGGATCCATTCATGATCACCGACGTTCCTGATGTCCCGAGCCCGTCGGCTCTGCTGGACCTTGTCGCATTGACGGCGCCATCCTCCGCATCGGACCCAGACGTTTGCCCCCACGAGGCAGCCGCAGTGGTGGTTCAGACGACAGGCACTCACGCCCTTGGCCCAAGTGACCAGCCTGCCTCTTACCTCAGCATGCTTTTGGGGGACAGTCACGAAATGTCGTCAACACACCCTTTCATCCCTTTGACGAGCCAGCAGTCATCTGCAGCCAGCGCCGACCTTTTACCAGTAGCTGATGTTTTGTGAGGGTCGGTGGGTGCACGTATTCCATGCGAGAGCTCCCGTTGCTCCCGATTGTAGGATGTGACCTGACGGTAGCGATCCCCGGGGCTTCTGAAGCGCGATCGATAGCCACATCTGTCTCGCCGCCCACGGCCAATGTAATCGCCATGGGGGGCAAAGCAGATGGAGAGCAATCGACGGCAGTCGAAACAGGCCGCAAATCGAATTACGTGGACGAATTTCCGTACGCATCGCAGAAGATCCAGGCAAAGACGGTTCAGGATCTCATTCTCACGTACACAACCGGTGCTCCCCACCTCGGCGTTGGGCCAGCTCGTGACTGGTTCAGGGACATACATCGCCGATCCCTGACTCCTAATGCGCGAGTGAAGAAAGCGTGGGAAAGGTACATGCGCCACGTTGACGTTTGGCGGCTCTCCTGTCACGAAAGCTGGGAGGAGTGGGTGTCGTTGCTTGGCGAAGGATCGTTGAGCCTCTCTCTCCAAAAACTCCAGGAGCTGTATCAGGAGAAGAAGATACCGACTGGAAGCGAGCTGATGAAGGCTTTCTACCGAAAGTTCTAGCTTGGCGGGCGTGAGGGACGGGGGAAGAGGGAAGGGAGAACAGAGAGGGTGGTGTGCTGTGTGTGGTGTTTGAGGGCGACAATTTGGAAACCGTCAGTCTGTCTGTCTGCCTGTCTGTCTCCACCTTATTGCACCAAATAAAATGTAAAATGGAAAAGCATATGAAAGAAAGGAAACAAGAAACGTTGAGCGACGACTCTGTCTGTCTTCCCTCCTGTCTCCTGGTCTGTCTTTTGTGCTGTCCCGGCCTGTCCCAGCCACGTGACTTGTCCCGTCGTAACTTCGCTTACGCCGCGACAGGGTCCCCACTGTCCCGTCGTGTGCAGAATTACGACGGGACGGTCGCCATAGCAGTTTCAGGTTAAAATTTATGCAAAGTGTGGCCCTGCGCCTCAGGCAATTTCGCAGCCTACCCCAACAGGCGCCTTGCTCATAGACTGCGAGGTTCATGTTTGGAACGGAAACGCGTTTCAGTCATCGCAAACCATTTAAAGCACTCACGCACATCTTTCGTTCCAGCCGACGAAGGCTGTCCCGCCGAGCCCCCGGCAGACGAAGCTTTAGACGCAATCTTGGCCAAACCGGACGGTAGAAACTAATTGATGACCGTGATGGTGATTTTGATTGCATCAATAAGGTGCTGAAAGGCGTTGTTGGCCGTCGGCAGAGCGCCGGTCTGGTTGGTGGGATCCGTGCTTGTGACCGCCTTGTAAATTGCTATAGCAAACACCACCGCAAACTTTGTGCAGTCCGACTTGATGACGATTTGGTACAACGACGTCGATGCCGCCGAACTTGCAGCCCTCCCGCCGCTCTGCAGCGTCTTGTTGTTCTCCAGTAGCCTTCCCAGGGCGAAAAACGTCCCCGCCAGCATCGTGACGCCGACAGCCATGTCGAGCAGGTAGTTGTGTAGTTTGTGATTTTGACCTGGAACGCGCCAGGCCCGTCCGACGTGTACCCGCCCGAGGCCGTGTTCTTTGCGTACGCGGCGAATACGGCGATCAGCGCGACCGTGTCGGCGGCATAGAGGCCGATGAAGAGGTACATTGCTGCTCGAAAGTACTGCCCGCCGTTGCGGAAGAAGGCGCGAGGCGCCGTTCGTAGAGGTAGTACAACAGGATGGTGGTCCTGTCGAGCGTGCCGTATATGTTTGCCCTTCTTTCTCAGTCCACGCTCAACAGCTGCCCCCTCCGGACAAAAAAAGGACATACTCAACTTCCCACCCTCACCACTATAACTCCACGGAGAAAGTGGATCATTGCCACATTGTAGGGTTGCTAGTGAGACCGATTTGGTACCTGCGCCAACAGGGAGCGTGTTCATATCTCTTTTGCAGATAGCTGAAAACGTTGAGAACATGATCCAACTATTAAAGAAGAGCTAATACATTCAGTACTATTGCACGTAGCACTGTCACTGGAAAAGAGTCTTAATTAGAGCGGTGTGGCCTGGAAGAGGTGGCTGAGTGAGTGTGTGAGTGGTTTCCTTCCTTTGATTTTTTGTGCCAGACAGGGTGGAGAGAGGGACAGAGCATTGATTGGAAAGGGAAAGTGCCTCAGTGAGGCAGGCGATGCTAATAACAGAGTTATGGGGAAATATTATTTTTTAGTTGCAAAAAAGCAAAGAAGAACCCACCCGAGTGCCCCAAAACTTCATAAGCGCTTGGTTGGAAATTCGGGATTGTTGTCAGAAAAGGTGAACCCAATAACGACCACGATCAGATCACTTCCTGAAAGCTGACATGGCCATCGACGACTGCAACCCCACTGCGCCTTCGCCTGCACAAGCCAGCGGCGACCGCAACGACGATGGACGAGCGCCTCAACGACCCGCTGCCTCGCCTCAGGGCAGTCCTGCATCTCCCCGACGGAGGCTGCCCAGCGCCACCAGCAGCGACGGGAGCCCCCGAAGCGTCAGGAGCAGTCGCATCGTTCCTGACCAAACTCCACAACGCCGGCCTGGCCCTTATCCACTCCCGAACCGGTCGTCTGCGGCTGTGGCCCCGGATGTCTTGCATACATTCGGCAGCGAGGGTGAAGAACTACCGTTTGACGATCCTCCCATTTCAGAAAAATCAGATTCAATGGCACTTGATCACGCAGAGCTGCGCAGGCTTCTGGAAATCCGAGAGACGGGATCCTTTGAAGACTTCCCGAAAGTGAAAACCGCCCGGCTCAAGTACGCTGAGGAGAGAGTGATTGGTGCGCAAAGAACCTTGGACATTGCGCAAAGAACCTTGGAGAGTGTGCAAAGAACCGTCGACAGTGCTCGGGCCGCAAAGGACTCCGCCAGAAAGACGCTGGACATCGCTCGGACGAGACTGGACAGCTGTCTTGACCTCATTGAAACGGGGCAGAAGCCTTCTCCAGACGCTGCTCCACTTGAAGTGCGTCTCCGTCGAGCAGAGGAAAGGTACAATGAGGCGAAATCTGATTTCAGTTCGGCGGAAGCCAGACTCGACTCAGCAGAAACCGGACTCGACGCAGCGATCTCATACGTAAAGGACGCTGACTCCAAACTCAATGATGCTCTGGCGGAACGCTAATTGGAGTCGGAGAAAGTGATAGCTGAACTGAACAAGCGCATTGAAGCACTGGAAAAGAAGCTTGGTTGGTACAGCGTTCACATTTTGGATCGAAGCCTTACATTTTGGTGAATCTTCCCACGAACCAGGCGTCCCTTCGTCGAGCGGGAGCTCAAGCCGCCCTCGGCGCCCTGGTCAGTCGCCGTTTCGTGCGAGGCTGGACTATAGGGATTCTTGTTGCGTCGTCACGGGACCGCCTGGTCCATTGGAGGGATGTCACATCGTCCAACGGGCTTTGTGGAAGGCGGCCAAGACGCAATACCATCGCGACAGCGTCGTCGACATGGGAGACTGGAACGAAACCTATTCCGGCTGTTACGACGTGAGGAACGGTGTCCTGCTGTCACGAGATATCCATGAGCTTTTCGATGATCACTTCTTCACAATCATCGAGAAGGAGGTAGATGGTGCAAGAACATTTGAGTTGCTCATCCACGAAAGCAAGATCGAGTGGTTCAAACAAGTGAAGAACATTGAAAACGGCCAACGGATCGTTTTTGGTGGGCATCCTGATTTATGGCCGACGAAGGAGAATTTGGAGATACGCCGGCTCCTCTTCGAACAGCATCATCTCTGCCACCAAGAAAGCTTCCAAAGGCTGCAGCATGACGACGGCAGTGAGGACCCGGCTGCGGACCCGTTGGAAACTCACCTGATGAAGGCACCATTTTCGATCCAATCTGACGAACCAGCCACCGCTGACTGTCGGACTGATTCGATGGAGAGTCCTCCACTGAAACTGGAGAAGTCAGCCGATTGGACCGAAACTTGGGTGATGGACATTCGTCGGCAGATGGCGGCGGGCGTCCAAATGTCCGGTGCATTGCATAATTGATAGGGTATTTATTCGTTTGTCAATTGGGGGAAGCTAGAATTTGGATATAATTGGAAAAAATAATAAAGCATGAATGATTGGGGATTCCTTGTTTTAAGGTTCTGCTTGACAGTTTGACTTGTAATGGATCTAACAGGCATGGAGACTAGTGGATAATGAAGAATAAAAGTAGGCAAGCAAACAACTAGAAACGAGAGAGATAGGGGCCAACGACTCGAAAGTAATAGTCAATTATCAGCGAAAAATGGGAAGTGGACGGCATCCACTCTGACAAGTCACCCCCTCCCTTAATAAACGATCCAATTTCCCAGAAGGCCGCGGTTTGGTTTGGATGAAATGCACATACTATATTACGAACGCAACGCACACATTATTTTTTCACTGGTCCCACTCAACCTTTTTGTTCATAAAAGACTCGACCATGCTCAGCGGAATCAACTCCTTCTCCAAAAAGGAAACCTTGCCAAACACCTCCACAAGCTGGTCTCCTGTGAACGCCAGCACACACTTCCAATACGTCGACATGCTGCTCCATTCGACCAGCGGAGCCTTCTCATCCCACTCAAACTCGGGCTCCTCGGGAAGCACGGGGTCTGGAATCTCCTGCAGCTTCTCCAGCGCGTGCACCCAGTGCTGGAACGACGACATGAACGGCCTGGCGCGGGCAAACTCTTCAAACGTGACGTACCGCGGCCGCCGGTACGTCAGCTCGCCCGAGATCTGCACGTCCTCCATCTTGACAGGGCGGTCCGTGTCCTCGTACTCCTTCTCGCCGTCGGCAAACAGGTGCCGCAAGTCCGGGAACGACACGCGCTTCTCCCACTGGATTTTCCCGTCGGCGTGCTTGAGCCGGTCGACCTCGAGCGCCTCCTCAAACGTCACGCAGTCGGTCGTGTCCTTGGTCATCTTGTAGTCCACCCGAGCCTTGGCCTGCTCCCGGTACGACCGGAGCAGCGCGTGGAGCTCCATCAGCGGGTTGTGCAGCTGCAGGCCCCCAAACGTCATGGGCATGGTGATCCACGCTTCCGAGGGCTCTTGCACCGCGGCGCCGCCAAACGTCTTCTTTTGCTGCTCGATCAGCTTGTTGCGGACGTGCGCGAGGACGCTGCCATGGGTGTCCGGGAACAGCTCCCGGTGCACGCGCGAGACGGCCGCAATCACCTCCTCGATGTGGCCGATCCCCATCAGCTGCACGGGCTCGCCAAAGTTGCGAACGAGGAAGCGCGTGTACTTGTTGTACGCGTTGATGAACCCGAGGACGCTGTTGGTCGCCGCCAGCTGCACGCGCATCTCTGCAATGTGCTCGTTCACGTTCTCCTGATCGATGCGGAACTGGCCGTCCGAGTGCAGGACCAGGAAGCCCCACCGCACCGGCAGCTGCGGGAGGGGAAGCGCAGAGGGGACCGTGCCGTTCGACCACTCCGGGTGGTTTGGCCCGAATATCCGGCAGCTCCCGCACTTTTCGGGGTTGAATTCGATGCCCGTCACTTGCAAGAAGTCGTTCATCACGTTCCACGCCGTCTCGCACCGCTTCGCATCCTCGTCGACCAGCCAAAAGTCGTCGTGCAGCCGCATCATGTTGATCCCGTCGGTGCGCTGATTTACTGCAAACTCCATGAAGAAGAGGGTGGACTCTGCAAGGAGAGTCGAAAGCACGTGGGAGATGGGCACTCCTCGCACCCGCGTGCGAGGTGCGTCGGTCGGGTGGAACTTTGACGGGACCTGCAGGAAGCGCAGTATGAAGTCCAGCCACAGCTTGGGCATTCCGCAAAAGCGAAGAGATTCTAGGAGAACGTCGTGGGAGAGCTGAGGTCCAAACCACTTCAAATCAGCCTGGACGACCGTAAAGTCCGATTCCGGCCTCGTCACCTGCGACAGTTTGGCTGCAAGGAGAATCTGCTGAATCGTGTATTGTTTGATCTTTGCGGGCCCCACAGCCTTTGCTGTTTCGCGAGTTTCTTCTGCCGAAGCGTCGTACGGAGCGCCGACCGCCTCTGCAGACTCAGGCAGGGGCGTCATGAAAAAGTTTGTGAGGAAGTCCTCTTTGCGCTTCGTCGAAAGCGAGCTGTGGTAATAGTAGTCGGATACGATTGCTTCGCGAAGCTCTGCTTCCCGAACAGACAACTCTTTGAAAGTTGATTTCCACACGGCCGACTGTGCGATTTCCTTGAAACCTTTCTTGAGGAACACTGCCCATTCAGTTCCAATGAAATGCAGGAAAAGGGCCGTCAGGACCTCCTCGTCGATGTAGCATCTGTACTTCCCGTTGAGCGCCCGGCGCAAAACGAGGTTGACGCCCTCTTCCGGCCACGACCAGTTGGCAATGTCGCGAAGCATCAGGTTCATGACCGACGCGATTTCCGACACGGTTCCCGGTGACGCCTTGATCTCCTTGCACGTCTCCCTCCCATCGTTGTCCAGCAAATCCTGGGCGAGCACGCCGTTCAAGCAGTTCACGACGTCCGCGTCGACGACGGTGCGCTCCTTTGCCAGGGTGTATCCAAAGTCGCGCACGCCCTCCCGCAGGTTTTTAATGGCGTTTTTGCGCAAGATCTTGCGCTCGTCTTCGGGAATTTCTCTTCCTCTCGACGACGTTGCGGCCCCACGGCCTCGCCCCGAATTGCCACGCCCGCGGGTGGCTTTGTTCCACCTGCGGGCGCGTCCGATCGCGTTCGGGACATCGCCGTCGATCGTTTCAAAGTCGTTCGCCGGGTCCTCGTCGAAGAGGTTGCAGAGGAAAGCGCGGTAGGGTGCAACGTCCACTGACGATTTCTCGAAAATTATGGCCTCCAGCGTTGCCTGCGTTTCAAACTTTTCTTTTCGGCCTGGATGGGGTTCGCTTAGATCTCCGCTTTTAACGGCTACCAAAACACGTGGGAGCGTGTCCGCCAACAACTCACCTTCTTTAACAAAGTCGCTGTCCTCCGCGTCGGTTTTCGACGGCTTCCCACCCTCCTGAGCGAGCCACTCGCTGATTGTGCTGCCAAACAGCATAGCGTGGTCGTACTTGACACCGATCTCCTTCATGGCCTGGAGGATCTTTGCAGACCACATGTCGAGGATGGTGGCTCCAATCGACGCGTCCACCTTCGCCTGGTCGACGACATCCTGGATGACATCGACGGGGACGTGGTCAAACACGCCCGACACTGGGCAGTCCTTGACGCCGGCAAGCAAGATCTCCAGCGCCGCGATTCGCGACGCGAGGTTGAGCGGGGCGTTGGAGGGCGGAGGGGAAGCGGAGGATGAGATGACGGCGTCGCAGTGGGACTTGAGCCGCACGCGCTGGGTTGCGAGGGCCCTCAGCTTGACGGAGGTGACGGACGAAAGTGCCTGTGAGAAGCCGGCGGCGCTGGAGCTGGCGGTGGTGGTCGTGTTGGTCGCCATTTCTGTTGTTGTAATGGTTGGGGGGAAGAAGGTGGTTGTTGTTGTTGTTGTTGTTGCAGGTAGGAGGTGGGTCGATGGGGACCGCCTCGCCTTGATTTTATAGCATCGAACGACGCAGAAAGAGGAGAAAAAAAGGAACGATACTCCTCCTGTATACTTTGCTGGGCACAGTTTTTTTTCTTTTTCTGGTTGGGTGTTGGAAAAGGAGAGACACCCTTTTCTGTGGCCGCGACAGTGCGGAAGCGAGACAGTTGGCCGCCGCCAAGGAAGACAACAACAGAGAGAGACCGCCAAGGAAGACAGCAGAGCCCTTCCTCACACACTCAAAATTACACACCTGAATGAAAAACGATCTTGAACCACATTGTAACCCCCCCCAAAAAAAGAAGAAAAAAAACTCTTGCAACAAATCAATAAATACTCCGAAGAGTCGTCGTCAGAGTTGACTCTATAGCCTGAAAATCAATCCCATTTCCACTCGCGACAGGGCCTGGAGAACGGAGCGGTAAGCATGGAGTGAGTTCCGTGCAGCGCAAAGAAAAAACGAAATGAGGAAAGCAATGTGATGCGTTTGTAACTCACAGTCGCGGTTCGCAAGAAGCAATGACTTCAAATGCAACACCTGTTCTCTCAAGGCAACCGCCTGCTCCATCAGCTCGGCGTTATCCTGAGCGAGCTTATCGATCGATCCTTGGAGCCCTTGGATGCGCACTTTTTTCCGCTGCCGGCATTTTTGAGCCGCTGAAAGTCCGGGTACACCGTGATTAGGAGGGGGAAAAACAAATGGCAAGTCAGAATCGTGACATTGGCTTATTGAGCGTCGCCAGGCCTCACCTCGCCGGTTTCGCTCGAGCAGCAACCAACGCTTTCGCTGCGCCGGATCCGTCAGATCGAATCCTTCGGCCTTGGCTCGTTCCTGCTGCCGACGCGCGGCCTCTGCCGGACTGATCTTTTCCTTCTCGTCATCCTCGTCATCGTCGTCGTCCTCGTCCCGCTCAGCGTCGTCCTCGAATTCGGCTGCAGCCGCTGCCGCCGCCGCAGCTGCGTTGCGCTTTTTGCTGCCTCCGCCAGCTTTGGCTGCCGGAGATGGAGCCGCCCGCGTCGAGCGCCGCTGAGCAGGCCGCTTCGCGGGAGGATCTGGCGCGATGCTCTCGATTTTGGCAACGGGAATAAAGTCCCTCGCTGAGTCCTCGCCCTCGTCGCCGTGCCCGGCCGCAGTCTGATCCTCGCGGTCACTTCCGCTCGGTGACACACTGACGGGAGCAGGGGCCTCAACCATCCCGGGCGAACCATCGCTCGCCCCTTGCTGTTGCCGATGCTGCTCCTGGTGGTGATACGCCGATGGAGGCTGCTGTTGCGCATGTTGAGGCTGTCTGTGCGGGCGTGACGGTCGTGGCGGCACTGGTTCGGGGAGAGGAATGAGGTGGTGCGATGTTTGCCTTCGAGAGATGGCTGGCGAATGGATTGAGCGACTGTGCTCAGGGGCGGCTGATTGCTTTGACGTTCGCTTGATGGTGCTTCCCGCCGACTGCAGCGACGCGTTGGACGGCGCAGGCGATGCGGACGGAGCCCGGGAGCCCGGATAGCGTGGTACGGGCGAGTAGCGGGATGGAAGAGATGCGGCTGCGGAGACTGCGTGGGACTGCAAGTGGGGTTGCGATGCTATGTACGATGGTCGTGCGAAAACTGATGCTGGTTGCGATGTCATGCCATGTCGTCGAAGAAGGTGCGTATCCACGGTCTCTGACGCCGCTGAAACAAACAAAAAGAGAAATCAGTGTCGGCGAGGTGGCGGAATCTACCTGCGGGCCAAGCCTGCACATTCTGGGGGTTCTCCACGGCAGAGTTCGGTCCTGACTCTTTATACCAACCAAAAATGGCACTCCGTGGCCGATCGGCGTGACCGTGAGGGAATTGATCGTCGGTGTTGGCGGGATGGTCTCCAAAGTTGAACGAATGCTGCTCCTCAATGTCGTGCGGTACGACGATCTTGGGCCAGTGTGCCCATTCGTCGGGCTTTGATGATCCGGTACGCGAGTCTGGGTCGATTCCGGGAGAAAACAGCGACGACAGAGACGGTATTGAGCCAGGTATGGTGATGGAATTGGTTGACGGAGGCAGCAAGGATCGGGGAGCGTGAAGAGGCGATTTCGTAGAGGAGACGGTTGCATGGCTTGAGGGTGGGGAAGCTTCTTGTTCGGGTTTGCTCTGCTCTTCTTGTCTGGAAAGCTCACGGAGGCGCGGCGATCGCGCCGAGTTTCCAGCGTCCATATGCAATTGCCATTCTCCATGCTGGTCAAAGCTGTTCTGATGCGAATCGCCGCGAAACGGCAGGTGCTGCTGAGAGTCCGCGTTTTGCCCGCTGCCGAAGTTTGCGTTCTGTCCCAACTGAGCCGAGGGGACGGCGCCGCCGGACGCCGGGGAGGAGAACGTGGGGTGGGACGAGCGGCTGGAGTGCGCCATGTCCACAACTTGCCCGGCCCGCGGGGCCATTCCCAGCGGTGGCTGCCCCGACGGCAGCTGCGACGAAGACGATGATGACGGAGTTGCCGACGCGGGAGCGCCCGAGGAAGCCCCGAATCCGGTGGACGACGAAGACCGCAAAAGTGTCGAAAATCCTGGAGATCGAACCGCGCCCGGAGCCGCAGAGGCCGCCGCCGCCACTGCTGCGGATTCCACTGCGGCCGCGGTTGCCAGGTACTGCAGCCCCGGGGAATGGAGGTGCGGAAACTGCTGAGAGGGTCGAGGGAGGCTGACGTTCGGGAATGGAAATGCATCGAGTCGCTCCATCAACTGGGACCCAAACCGGGGGCTCATCATGGGACTGAATCCCGTAGAGGTTCCCGGTCCGTTTCCAGACACGGTGCCTGCTCCGCCGCCTAGGGTTGAAGGTAAAGGCAGAAGCGGCTTCGGGCTCGACGCGAAGCCAAAGGACGACCATGAGGAAGGCCCGACAAGGGGTCGTGCGTGGTGTCCGGCTGACGTTGCCCCGAAAGTGTTCACGCCAGCGTTCTCCCGTGTGGACGGTTGGTCCAAGGACGAAGCGGACGACGGAACGGAAATGGCGGCTGAAGGGGTTGCAGACGCGGACTCGGAGGAAGAGAAGCTGAACTCGAAAGGATTCGGCTCCGAGTCTAGTCGACCAGAAAGATAGCCCGTTGGTGTGATCAAGCTGGATACGAGCATCGACGATGCTGACGTTGGGGCGTTCGGTTGCATGTTGCCGGCTGGCTGGCTTCGACGTGACCAGAGCTGCTGTCAGCCAGCCGCCGGATGCGGCGAGAAGTGCAAAGAGTGGTTTTACGGGTTCAGGTGAGCACACTTCCAGCACTGGTTCTCTCTCTGTTGCGCGTCAGCTGTGGTTGTGCGTGTTGGCTGTGTGAGAGTTAGCGCTTTGAGGTCCGAGCCGAGGTGGTGGTCGTGGTGGAGGTAACACTGCGCGAAAACGAGGGAATGGCGACGGCCGACTGATGGATGATGATGCAACGATGACGCCCCCTCGGCGGTGTTTCGGTCGTGGTCTGTCGTCTCTGTCCTTGTGAGCAATCAGCGCCGGCTGTATTTTCGGGAGTGGAAGCAGCAGAACGCAACCAACTGACCGACTGAGTGACTGACTTTTGGTTGGCTGCGGCGGCTCAACTCCCAAAAGTCACACAGAGAGAGGGAGACAAGTGAAGAACCACAACTCACAACAAACGAGACAGACCGGCAGACAGGCCGGCAGACAGACAGACGGCCACCACGGGTGGTTGGGTGGGCTTGCCAGCCATTGCCGTTGCGGCCCGCGGGTGGCACCCAAAAAAGGAAAGCGGGCAACAAGGAAATAATGACGACGACGATGATGATGATGATGTCACACGGCTCAGAGATCCTTCTGTGGTGAGAGAAGGAAAGAAAAAACGAACAAACACTCTTGTCAGCACACCAGACATGTCCGAGTGAGTCGCTCCTTTCGGTACAGGACTTGTCAACCCACTTGTCGTGCGATCTGACACCTCCTCCTCGCTAGCGATGGCTTCTACGCCTACGGCTACGACAACGGCTTTGACGGCGGCGAACAGAGCGACGATGGAGCAGAGAGCGATGTGGGGAGCGAAATTATGATTCGCCTCTACTCCTCAAAGTCGCTCACCGGTGCGTTTTTTTCCACGCTGAGGTGTGTCAGCCATGGCCGCTAATTGCCCAGTAATTTTCGTATAGCTGACCACAAGACCCTTGACGATCCGGCGAGTGACGACGATGAACCCGCTCTGAACGATCCCGACGCAAACGAGGGAAACGATGCGAGCGATGAAGACGACGCCGAGGTTGCCGGGAGTGGAGTGGATGAGGATGACGCGGACGGTGACGATCAGGAGGATCAAGAAGGTGACGACGAAGTGGCCGACGATTCCGTTGAAACGCCGTCCGAGGATGGCCAGTTGTCGCAAGAGGACCATCGGACTCCGCGGAATCCAGGGCGGAAGACTTCTTTATCGCCGCCAGAGGAAAGCCCGGTTTCGTACGGAAGAACGCCGCAGACTTTGAAGCGCTCGCAGAGGAACCGCTATTTTGTGGAGCCCGAGTCGCCAAAGTTTGCGCGTTGCGTTTTCTGTCGACGAACTGGTCATGCTGTTGCTGACTGTCCGAAGAAGGTTTGGTGCACGGCTGTTCTTTTTTAAGGCTGGCGCCACAAGCCGTGACCCTCTCTAAACTTTGGTGTTGAACATTGAAGGAGTCGCGTTGTTTCCTGTGCGACGCGGACCACGAACTCCTAAAGTGTCCCCTCGCGGATGTTTGCTTCAACTGCTTCCGATTAGGACACCAGCGCAAGGTGAGACACCCCACCTGTTGAATCGATCGCAACCTCATTTGCTCGCGTCGCGTCGATTGTAGGAGTGCCATGAGTACACGAGCTCCAGATTATGCGTATACTGCAATTTAAGAACACATTCAACAATGGTGAGTGGCTGGAATGCCCAAAGAATATTACCAACGGGTTCGATTTCGAAAGGAGTGTGTCGAACTTTGGCGTCGATATAATGTGAAAAAGGTTTGTTGTTGTCAACGCCCTGCAGCATGGCCCGAACGTATTAACCCCGTGTCCACCGAAGCGGAAAACACGGCACAATCGTGAGGCCGAGGTGGTGAAGTTCTGTTACAATTGCGGGGAACGAGGCCACTTTGGAGATGTAGGTTACAGCCTTTTTTCGTTCTTTAATTGTTACCAAATGGTTGACTCGCCCTGCTTCAGTCGTGTTCCCGTTATACGGTGGCAAATTCCTCGGCATTTTCCTGATGGCGCTCGGAAAAATCAAATACATATATCAAAATTGTCGATTCCCAGTAAATCTTCCCCCAATGGTTGAAAGTCAATCGCAGCAACTCCAGGGTTACACGATCCGCCCAAACCACAAGCAAAAGTGAAGTAAAGCGCCAAAGCAGTGTCCTTGCTGCGCATCATTCCGCACAGACCAACCCTCCCTCTGCTCCGCACGGCTGATCCACATTGGCTTACCCCGCCCTGAATTTTTTAAACTCCGCAACATCATCCCCATCTCCGACGACGCACCACACCACGAAGATTTCGACCGTCCGCGGTTTCGGCCATCATCAAAAAAATCCTGGCTGACCGCCTCACGGGCGTCGTCTACCAGCCCGATCTTGCGTCGCAGACCACAAGAGAGCTTGCTGACGAGATCAAAGCTGCCGTGAAAAGTTTGTGTCCCATCAGGTAGCAGACTCGTTTCTGGCGAACTCACCCTCTGCCCTCCTCACCCTCAGATCTTGATTTAAGTCGCTACAAGATCGCGGTTCATGTGGTCATCGGCGAGATGAGGGGCGAGGGCGTGAGGTGACTTGGATCGAGGCGGTGTGGATCGATTTGATTTTGTAACTGCATTTCACAGAATGGGATGCAGGTGCCTATGGGACGCCGATACTGACAGTATGGCGCAAGAAACATTCATGAACGTAAGTGAATGAAAGGACGGTTGGGGTGCAAAAACTAAGCTCAACTATATCCCGCAGGATACGCTCTTCTGTGTGGCAGTTGGTGAGCAAGAATCGAATGTCGTGCCTAAAGTTCTTAACTTCTGTCCGCTGCTTGATTTCAGTTTACGGTGTCTACTTTTATTAGTGTGTAGTCTGAACACATACAGCAAGATGGTGCGGCCAGCCCCTTTTTCAATCAATCAAGTCAGATATATATCTCAATGCCTTGAGGATAGCCCCCTCAACTTTTGCATCACCAATTCCAAAGTCTCCTTCCTCTCCTGCACCTCCAAATGCTTTGCCACGGCTTCATTCTCCTTGGCAAACTCTTTGATCTCCTGCCGACTCAGCTCGTAATACAGCTTCGCGTCCATATCCCGCGGGATCTGGAAAAAGAACTCGTTCACGAGCTCGACAGAAATAAACAGCACCGCGTGGTGCGTAAGCTTTTCCGCGACCGCCGACAAGAAGGTCTCTGGGCAGCAGGATTTGCCCGGGGTCGTCGTGCTGCACGCGCGGCTCCGGATTGCTGCGTGCCGGCGCTGGAGAAGGGATGTGTGGTGTGTGAGATGGAGATAGCGCTGGCCAAGTGCGAGTTGGGCGGGGTCAATGCCGGTGGTATCCATGGTATCAGCGCCGGAGTCCTGCTGCTGGCGAAGGGCTGTTTGGATTTGCTTGAGAAGGGTGCGGAGCTTTCGCCGGCCGAGTGTTGACTTGATCGTGTTTATCTCGGTGTGCGCCTCGGCGATCTTCCGGTCGAAAAGAGCAACCGCCCGTTTTTGGGCATCTTTCCACTCCGCCTCCGAGCAGTCAACCTCCATTTTGAATGGCCTAATCGTGTTTTCTACTTGGTCAACTGTGTTTTTCGCGTCAGCTGTGAATAATGCAACGTAGAAAAAGATTCATGATGCACACCAGTTTGATTAAACTTGGATCTAATCAAATCGTTACTGAACTGCATGAGCTTGGCCCGAGTGCTTGGATGGTACTTGCTGACGCCCTCAGAGCATATCTGGTCCATGGTGTTGAGTAGAGTGTCGGCAACGACTTGCACACTTGATCGTCCAACCCCGCTCTTGGCGAGCTGAGAAGCCACCATGTCGACTCTCGTAACCCAGATCGGGTCCCCACAAACTTTTGTAAAAGCGTCCGTCTGCATCGCATCCGACCAGTACACGTCCGCACAAAGATCGAGAAGCTTTTCCTCCAGCATTTCCCGCACTTGCTCCTTCACCTGCTGCTTCCCATAGGTCCGCGCAAACTCGCGGAAACGCCCCTTCACGCTGTCCATCACCTCGGCAACGTACGACTCGGGGGACACACGGCGGTCGTCGTACTGCACCTTGAACTGATACCGAGCCTCGTCCAGCTCTGCCTGCACAGCGTCAACGACTCGGTGAAGCCCACGGCCCATCTGCTCTTCCAGCACCTCCATAAGCCGACGACGGAGCGTCGGCGTACCGACGGTCACCTGAGAGCCGCGGAAAATCGGGTTCGCTTTGAAGTACGCATCCTCCGCGCGTATCACCGCTTGTGATGGACCCGACGACGCCTTGGTTTTACAAATCACTCCAACGTAGCCGAGTTTCAAGGGGTAATCGGAGTTCTGAAGGATGCTAACAGCCCGCTCGGGGTCGACTAGATCCATTTTCGTAATCACGCCAATAGTCCGGGTGCCTAAGGGATCAACTTTTCGGCTCGCGCGAAGCGCCTCTGAGTTTGCGAGGTCAACGTCTGCGGCGCAAACTGCAAGAATAATGTTGGTGTCCTTGATGTAGGACTCGCAAAGGTCGGCAATCTTTTCTTTCAGGATCGCAGGTTGGTTTTTGTTATGTATTTGAATGTATCCGGGAAGATCAACCATAGTAAGATCTGGAACGTTCGGCGAATAGATTCGCAATTCGATCGGGACCGGTGACACGCATTCGGAGTCGGGCACAGCGAGGTTAAGGTCGGTCAAGGTTTTTTGCACCTTGCCAAAGTCCGTGATCTTGCCGAACCCGAGCTGAGGAAACTCGCTGTACTCTTCGGATGAGTTCGGATTGTGAATAAGTGTCAGCTCGATCGGCCGTCGCGTGACCATGTTGTTACCCCTATTCGACGCGAAACGGTGAATATGGAATGAGGTGAATTCACATCGTGCGCAACTTACTTCGGGAGAAACTCATGCCCAACAATGGCTTCAAGAACGGAACTTTTTCCCGAGCTCTGAGACCCGACAACGACGATGCTTGGTAGCTTGAGATTTGAGTTCTGGACATTAACGGTTTTTAGCAAGTTTCTGACTTCGATCAGCTTCTTTGTCAAGATCATCAAATCGTGATCGGCTGGAGCTGACGGCTGTGGCACTGACGAAGGCGACCCACGTGCGGCTGACACAAATGGCCGATTGATTGAATTGGCGGCGGTGTCACTAGATGATGAGAAGGATCCCGCAAAAGCGAGGTCTGGAAGCAGTCGGCTGCTTAGTTCAGTCGCTGCTTCGGAGATCGCCTCCACAAACGACTGCACCGCCCGATCAGCAGTGTTCCTAGCATTTTGAATCCACGGAGAGTGTTCGTCGTTGTTGCCTTCAGAGAAAACTATGCATAAGAAGTTGGCTATCCTTCTCGAGCTACTAGGTGGGAGCTCACTGTACCGTTTGATGAGTAGAATGCGAACGCGCCTGTACCCAAGGCTACTGTAGCCAGCGCCACACCGCGGTAGCGAAGATTCTTTGTGGAGAAGAACTCTTCACCACGAGGGTCCCGATCTCGCACTAAAATGCATACGATTCAATGCTTGTGGGTGCAAGGTTGAACGTCGAGGCTGCCGGAGTAATCCACTGCCGTAGCGGATCAAGGCAGTCGCTGCCGACACCCGTGGGGGTGTGGGCATAAACGGCATGATTTGTGCCACAAATGATTCTGACGATATGTCATGTCTATTGCTCCTTTTCCTTCATATACGTCACAAAGTCGTCTATCAACACAGGCCATGCCCCATCATCCTCATGACTGGAAAAATCGTCCTTGAATGCGTTGACGAAGTCCAAAAACTATGGAGAGAAGGAATGGCAAAATTAAGCAGCCGATTTACCGATAAGCGCGAAAGTAAGTTCTGACCAGATTCCATGTGTCCTTGCTGATCGCTTTTTTGTGGTTGGTCGTCAGAAACTCGGTCCAATCGTCCAGGAACTTGTACCGCCCTGATAACAAAAGACCCCAAAATGCCACCGCCGTTTCCAGATCTAGCGGGGAATAAGACATTAAGGAATGAACCAAAGCATCAAAGTCGAATTGCTCCGCGACGCGCTTACCCAAACTCTTCTGTCCAGTCTGCTTCGCAAAGTTGAAAGTGTATTGATAGATTTGTTTGAACTTTGCAGGATCATCGAGCTCCGACCGCATCACCGCCAGCGAGCTTTTCATCTTGTCAATTGAATCGCATCTACGCCAAAAAAGAAAAGGCAGTCAGCACGCGAATCCAAAGGAGTTAGTTTGGAAGAGGACCAGCAAAGAAGCAAACTGCTTACCCCAACGCAGTCCACCCTGCAATCCATCCCTCCCTCCCAAACTCGCACATATTCTCGCACTTCAAGTGCCACGCGAGCACGAGCGTCACAACATCCGCCGGATCAACCCCGAGCGCCTGACACAGCGCCTCCGTCCCTTCCACCCCGATGATTTCCCCGCCTCCGTCTGCCGCCTTGAACTCGTCAAAAAGCTTATTTAACTTCGTGGTGTCGACGCGCGAAGTTGTGCCGGCCGGCTGTGAAGGCATATCTTGAAAGTACGAGTCGGCGGCACGGTCGAGGTTCCAGTCTGAGAGGTTTGAAGGAGGTGGGGAAGGCCAAGGGATCAGCTCGGGGGAGTAGAAGCGACACGATCGTGGTCGAAAGGGTTATAGCGCGATCGAATGCGTAATGGCTCCCGTGCAGCCTTCCTCTCGACGAAGCGCTGATCCACCCGAACTCAACTGTGCTTTTGCAGCGCCGCCGTTGCTGCCTTTTCACTTTTGCGAGTGAATAGGGCCGTACCAGCGGGTTGGTACAGACGAATAAGGAGAACGGTCAGTCGGCTAGATCTTAAGAGAGCACGGGAAACAGAGCTGCCTGCATGACATACGTTGCGTTTGTGATCGCCATGAACTGCTTAATCTTCTCTTTGTTGCTCTATGAAACACATCGGATCAACACGGAGTCTTCTCCGGCAGCCAGATGTTGTACATGCGAAGTCTTACCATCTTGCGGGGTGAGCTTGGGTTGACTCGATTACAAGAAAAGCTTGGGGTTGATCAAAATTTCTTCGCCACCGAGTTGGTGCCAAGTCGCTTTGCACCCTGCGCTTTATTGAACGCTGCACATAAGAGCCGCATTTTCACCCACATTTTCACCGCCCGCCTTTTCAGTTCTGCATTCCGTTATCCTGTTTCAAACTTGAGCGACCAGCCTGGAGAAAGGGAAAGTAGATAATTAGGGCTGTTCCCAGAGTGAATTGGAAGAACAGGGAACTGACCCTCATCATTTCATCAACCAACAGGAAGTTGCTTGCGATAACAGAGCTTGGGAACGGCAGTGGTAGAGCACGCTTTAGTTGCATGGATTCACGACTATTACGTTACATTTCAATCCCCTTACCAAGAGTGCAGCAGATGGCGGTGAACGCGATAGTTGTCCCAAATTCCTTCAGCAGCGGGATCTAACGTTTCACCCGTCTTCAGGTCCACTCCGACGACGTGTCCCTCCGCATACTCCTCCTGGAGAAAAAAAGCAGACAATGGAGTAAGGAGGCTGAACGAATCTACCAAACCATGTTACCTGCAAAGCAACGATAACGTCCTGGGCATCAAATCCGCCGTTTCGCGCCAGAACTTTTGGGATGACCAGTAAAGCATCTGCAAACGCTTGGACACCCATCTTGGCTCTTCCCTTTACAGAGCTCTTGAATTTGTTCAAGTGGGCCGACAAAGCGACTTGGAACGCGCCTGCACCGGGGACGACGTATTCGTCTTCAATCGCGTTCTTCACGGCGCGAAGTCCATCGCGTACTGCGTCGTTGATTTGATTGATAACATGCGAGTTCGGGCCTGTTGCCAAAAACGCAGAGTAAACACATAGGTCATTGAATGAGTGGACGATGGGCAGTTTTCATTACCTGTGATGAGAATGTGACGGATTTGGGATTCTCGACGTTTTCAATGAAGGTGAATTTCTCCTCCCCCAAAACGTGTTCGTAGGCTAGACCACATGTTCCAAGAACGGACGCGTCAAGGTCGTCCACAGAATTTTGCGCGGTCCCACCGCAGCAGTTGAAGACTACGGCAGGTGTCAGAAGGGCTATCCGATTAATAGAACGGTCAACTCACCGCTCCATATTCCTCCTTTTGGCACGCCTCAATGCGAGAATGTTGTGTTTTGCCAAAAACATCGAGACTGGTGGATCGATGCCTTTCTGGTTGATGATATAAAACCCTTCTTGGTGCCCTCGCACACCTTCTCTTTGAATTCGACAATCTTTTTCAAGCGTTGGTCGACAAAGCGCCGTTCTGACTCAA
>JAIVFJ010000553.1:0-25339 GCA_025765615.1 Zopfochytrium polystomum
CGGATGCACAGCTTTTCAAAAGCTGCGGGTGGGGGTGACGGCTGCGTGGAGGAGGCGGTGGAGGACGAGTCTGCGGCGTTGGCGTCGCGGGTGGCGGCCCTGGAGAGCGACGTGGAGGCAATCCACGCGGCCATGGCGGCCTGCTTGGATCGCGTGCGGATCGTGGAGCAGACTGTCTTTTGAAGTGGCGTTACTTGTGTCTCGTCTGAGACTTACCGCCACCAAATTATCTTAGCGAAGGGAGGCGAGAGAGGGGAGAGAGAGAGAGAGAGAGAGCGAGAGAGAGAGAGAGAGAGAGAGAGAGAGAGAGAGAGAGAGAGACGAGAGAGAGAGAGAGAGAGAGAGAGAGGAGAGAGGGAGCGAGTGTGAAAGTGAACTGACAGGCGGTCCACCGCTCCAAGGAACTCGGCAATTGTTATAAATACATCCACCGAACAAAGCGACCTTCTGTGCCAACCGACCCCCCCGTCGCTGCCAATCATCCAACGAAACACCAATCCCCGAAATATATGCTCCTTTTCACGAAACTTTTGCCTTTGGCAATCTGCATGTTGCTTCTTGTTGGGTCTGTTGCCTTGGCTCTCCTGTGTTTTCTTTTTGCAAAAAGTTACTAAACAACAACTCCTGCCTCTCGCCGCCCGCCCTCTATTGCTTTCCTTTTCCCCATTCCTTCCCCACCCCATCACCGTCGTGCACGATTTGATCTTTCTCTTCTAACATAACTACAGTAATCCCCAACCGTGCTAGTGCGCGTCCACAACCCAGCGGCTCCTTATTGGAATCCAAGGACGAGCACAAGAGCGAGACACCGCCAGCCACCACCAAGAAACAAAAAGGGCGGCGCCCAATTTTGGAGGCACCCAGCTGGATCCCATCCCAGAAGACGCGACCGTTCAAAACAACACATTGCCCATCGACATGGATTGGGGCGAACGAGAGGGCGGCGGCAACCCACGGCCAAGTGTCCCCCGGAGACATTGCAAACTGGGTCTCGGGCATGGACACCAAGAGGAACAAGGTTGCTGAGAAGTTCGATGGGCATCCCGCGGGTTTGTTTGGAGGAAGCAGCAAGGGCGATCGACATGGAGAGCTTGGACCATAGGCTTGAAGTTTCGGCCAAGCTGCCACAGAAGCCGCCGACCTAAGAGTCTTCGTCGAAAAAGCCTGCGACTGGGAAGCCAGATGGAAGAAGAAGAAGACGCAGCTAAAGGGAGGCGCGCGCAGTGTTGGCACTCTTGCTTTGTATTCCTTGATTACTCGAAAGTTTTGCATCATTTCCAACTGCTTGGGGTCGTCTTCTCTTTTCCGCGGACGGTGCGGGCGAGGCAGCATAATAAATATCGTCATCAGAAGGAGGAGATATAATGAGTTACCTCGCCAACAGCTCAGGTTGTGAGGTGTTGGGTGGAGGTGGATTGGAATGGACCTCGTCCTCGGGTGGCACGGCATCGCCTTGCTGACAACAAACCTTCAAGAACGCCACCCTGGGGCGTCTCGTGTCTCCGACGGCCTTGTGTAATGTCCCCATCAACTAGACTTAATCGGTTTCCCCCCCCCCTACCCACCTACCCTGCCAAGCTGCCGTCACTGTCGCTGTCGCTGGCCAACGCACCGCCCACTCCAAGTTCTCCTTCTGCGTGGGCCTAATGCTTTGAATCTGCCCCACGGCCCACACGCCTCCGTGCCCATTTCTTGCTTTCTTGAAGGCGCAGAGTTGTTATGCCTTTCTTTTCTTTTCTACATGTATTTTTGTTTTTTTTCTTTCTTTTGATCCTTTTGGCTGACACAGCCTCGACTCACGTCTCGTTCGACACAAAAATGGCCAACCTCCCGTGACGGACTTTGAGCTTGGCTGAACGCTCCTTGGAGTAGAGCGACCAGCATTCCCTGGATCAATTTTCAATCTCCGACCCACCTTTGGCTTGCTGAGCCCCGCCATGCCCCGACATCCACGACCAAAGGCCACAGCTGGGTTGCGCTTGCCGCGTCATCATCTCGCTCGCCATCGCGTCCACGTTTTACGTCCTGTTCGCACTTGGGCTATTGATGCGGCAAGCCGAGCACTCGGACCTTACTGGAGACGGTGGCGATGGCCCCATCGCCTTCAACGCCGAAGAGAGGAAGGCAGCCGCCGATTTGCCGCCTCACGTCGCCAACCCGATGAGACGACCCATCCCACGGCCCATCGCTCCTCCGCAGGATGAGCCAACTCCGTCGTCGACACAGTCGGAATGGAGGCTCGTTGCTGAGTACGGTCGGCGGATCGACGATCTGCTCCGGGAAGTTGGAGAGCTCCGCAACAGACTCGCGGCTCAACGGCGGCTTGAGGACGCGGGGAATCTAGTTCAGCAAGCGCTTGGTGGGGCAGTAGAGAAGCCTCCGCTGGCGAGCTCAGTCGTCAAAGATCCCGGGACGACATCGCCAACCGCCGTCCATCCACCAACCCGCTTTCCCCCTCATCAATACAACCCCGCCTACGACCACATTGCCATCGCTGTAAAATCTGGTGCAGACGTCGCGGCAGGCCGTACGCCGATCCAGCTACTCACCTTCCTGCGGGACGTGAGGAACGTGTTGGTCGTCGGCGAGGCGAAAGGTATCAAGGTGGCGGAGATGGAGGTCGTTGATGTGGTCACTGATGTCTACGAGGAGGCGCAGCGGAGGGTCGGCGGGACGACAGCGGCGGGGGCGGACTCAACGGCGGTCGCTGGAGGGAGTAATAGCAGCGGGCCCCAGGAAAAGCTTGACGATGGAAAAGAGGACAGTGCAACGGTAGCGAACGAGGTCGCCGACATTGGCGGTGCGGACCCTGGCGACTCTGTATTTGGAGTCGACGGCGTCGGGGTCGAGAGCGATCTGGCAAGCGGCTCGTACATGCGCGCAGCACAGCAACCCCTGAAGCAGCGGCGCGGCACCGACGGCGGGACCACGGGCGCCGCAGCAGCGCAAAACAAGAACAAGGTCCAAGCCGACGAGCGGTCGCAGGGCTGGCGGCATGACGCGCACAAGAACCTCCCGGGCCTGCGCGCCATGTGGCACGCGTTTCCCGACGCCGACTGGTACGTCATGATTGACGACGACTCGTACGTGCTTATGGAAAACTTTGCGGCGTACTTGGCGAAGAAGGATCCCGCCAAGGCCATCTACACGGGGTTGGCAAACGTTTTTCGTGGGTGCGATGGCGTCAAGCACTTTGGAGAGGGTCCGTATTTCGTACATGGCGGCTCTGGCATTGTCGTGTCGAAGGGCGCAATGAATCGAATGCTGGAGATTGTCGATAAGTGTATTGTCAGGTACAAACCGTGTTGGGGTAAGTGCTTACCTTTTTTTTTTGCGCCATTTGCGTCAAATAACTCGTTGTGCCAACCAGCCGGTGACGTCCGGGTTGGCCTTTGTATGAGAGACGCTGGAATACTCGCCGAGTTCGGGACTGGCTTCCACAAAGAACCGTAAGTGTCATCACGTCTTCCTTCCGAGGCTAAGAATCCTCACTCCAATCGACTAAGCCCCACCAGCGACTTTCGCTTCCCTTCGGACAAGTGCCATCGCCCCAACGTCTTTCATCATATGCTCCCCCGCCAGATCCAGCACCTCTACGAGCTCGAAACGACGGCAAAAGCGTCGCGGCAGAACCTGACGATGTCCGCCATCTTTGCGCAATTTGTCGTGCGCCCCGACATGATCACGGCCGCCGGCGGCAACGAGCGCGATATTGCCGACGCGCCCCCGGAGGCCGGGTACGCGTTCCGCAACGAGGACGCGCCGGGCGGAGACTACACGAGAGTCGCGGCCGAGACGTACGCCGAGTGCGCGGGGTTCTGTGCGCGGGAGGAGCGGTGCGTGGCGTGGGCGCTGGTGGGCGCGACGTGCTGGCTGAAGGACACGGTTGTGCCGCGGAAGGCGAGGGACGGGGCGTGGTCGGGGTATCTGCCGTTGCGGTATACGTGCTGAGGGCCTTGGGAGCAAAGCGTGTGTTCGTGTACGCGCCAAGGAAAACATCGTAAGAGCCGGGTCAATATGGTCTGCGTGAAAAGGGTTCCGCAGCATAATTAGACAAGTCAGATCTGGAACCCAGAAAAAGTAGCCCCGATCTCGATCGATCCGCCGGGGAGATGAAGTTCTCGCACTCGATCCAGCTCAACTCCAAGGTCGAGTGGCAGGACTGTGAGTAGTGAGAGCGCTGTGCGGAGTGAGGTTTGGCGATGCGCTCGCGCGTGAGAAGTGCATTAGCGCGTGTGTGTGATTCCCTCCTGGCACTGATCTTGCTTTCCACTGCCACTTTTCAACATCCGGTTGCGATCGGGACATGCGGACAGACTACATGTAAACAATTGGCTTTCACAAATCCGTTGCTGTCTTTCGGACCTCCGATCTCTATGGCTAACAAGCGCAATCCATATCTGCAGTGCTTACTCAAACCTCAAGAAATGGATTTACCTCATCGAAAAGGCCAAGTTGGGGCTCGTCACCCTGCCAAGATCTTACAGGGAGGCCGACCCCTCCATATTCCTCTCCGCCCTGACGCAACAGCAGCAGCAGCAGCATCAGACGCCACGCATGTCCACCGACGACGAGGAGGCCCCTCTCCTCAGCGCCAACCCCGACCACATCGCTCCACCGGCAGAGGCGATCGAGAGCTTTTTCAGGGAGGCCCTCGACGACCAGCTCGACAAGATCGTCCAGTTCTACGCCAACGCGTCGCGCGAGATCTTTGCCGAAATCGAAGCGTTCGCTGCTGAGGTGACGGAGTTTGAGACGCACGATCCGCAGATGCTAGTGGCACAGCAGACCCGGCTCACTCCCGTACCCGAGCTCGACGTGCCCCCGATGACGTCCCTTCCCGAAGCTGCGACGGCCCCCGCAACGCCTAGCGCGCCTTCTGTGGCTATCACCCCGCGGTCGCGCCCGTCACTCAGCCGGCTGCGCCGCTTTCTCCACGTCGTCCTCGCCCAGTCTTGCTTCGGCGGAACCCGGCACACCAGTGTCGACAGCGTGGTCGATCTTTTACGGTCACGACGATAACAAGGCGCTCCAGTCCAAATTCCGAAACAAGGCGTCGCGTGCTACGTCAGCCTCAACGAGTTGGACGACTACCGCGAGCTCAACCACACGGGCTTCGCCAAAATCCTGAAAAAGTACGAAAAGGTCACCGGCCAGCGGCTCAAGCAGGTCTACATGGCCAAAGTGAACGCTGCGCTGCCGTTCTGCACCTCGGCCGTGGCAAAGCTCCGTGACGAGATTGACGCCGTTGTGAGACTGTACGCGCGTGTCGCGGCCGAGGGCAGCACGACGCAGGCGAGCAAGGAGCTCAGGGCGACGCTGCGGGACCACATTGTGTGGGAGAGGAACACGGTCTGGCGTGATATGGTGGAGCAGGAGAGGCGCACGGCGTCGCTGAACGTACGCCGCAAGAGCGTTTCTCGAGAGTCGGACACTGCAGTGCGGTGCTGCGGTTGCACACTGTCGGTGCCGCGGCTATTTACTTATCAGACCCTCACTTTAACATTATTTGTTGGGATTTTCGCCTGCTTGGTTTCATTCGAATTTTTCGACACTGTTGAGCAGCAAAACTGTCTTGCCATCCTAGTTCCTCGCTTCTTCGCTGTGGGCGTTTGAGGTATATTTGTTTGGAACCCTCGGAGCGCCAGGCACCTTGAAAACCTCCACTGACTGCGTAATTTTCGATCCTCAAACACAGGTGCTACCCTTGTTCGCCACCGCGCTTCTTATTCCACTTCTCGTCGTCACCCTCCGTGTCATGCGAGAAATCGTCAAACTCCCAGACGGCACCGCCGAGTATCACAGGATGGACGCGAAATCTGCAGCCAAGCGAGTGTTTTCGGAGATGTTCTCTGGGGTGATTATCTTGCTGCTCGGAGGCTTCTCGCTTGCTGCGGCGCTCAGCAAGCACCATATCGCGAAGGGAGTCGCCAGCGTGGTTCTGGGGCTTGCCGGCAGCCAGCCGAAATTCGTCCTCCTGGCGAACATCTTTTTGAGCACGTTTCTCAGCATGTGGATTTCGAATGTGGCTGCCCCGGCGGTGTGCTTCTCTTTGATAGCGGTATGATTGGTCTTTCAACTCAGACAGTGCCTTATTCTTATCAATCTTTTGAGCAGCCAATATTAAGGAACCTCCCGTCTCGCTCGCCGTACGCGAAGTCCCTTATCCTCGGCATCGCACTCGCCGCCAACGTCGGCGGAATGGCGTCTCCAATCTCATCGCCGCAAAACATTGTCGCCATCGGCACACTCTCCGACATGCACCTCTCCGTCAGCTGGCCTGAATGGTTTGCCATCGCCCTGCCAGTGTGCTTCGTCATCGACCTGGGCATCTGGTTCATTCTGCTGCTGGTGTACCGCCCCGAAACGGCCTTTTACGTCCAAAAGTCGACCGTGCCCGCGTCTTCGAGCGCCACCCTGCCGTCGACTGGGTTGGGCATCTCGACGGACCAGGTGTCTATCGTCGAGTCGGTTCCGCCGCAGCAAGCGGCAAGCGGAAAGTTCTTCGTGAAGAATCCGATCACGTTGACGCAAGTGTTTGTTTTATTTATTACGGTTGTTACCATCGGGCTCTGGTGCGTCGAGTCGTCGATTGAAGCATATGTCGGCGACATGGGGATTATTGCTCTTGTACCGATTGTTGCCTTCTACGGCACCGGTATTCTCTCCAAGGACGACTGGAACTCGCAGTTGTGGAATGGTAATTGTTTGCTTTCCTCTCGTGCTTCCTCGTTCCTTTCTTTTTCCGCCGAGCCCCGGTTCGAGACTCATCCCTCTTTGCTGCTGAAAACCAGTCGTTGCCCTCGCGATGGGCGGCATCTGTCTCGGAAAGGCGGTCGACTCTTCTGGCTTGCTGGCAAACATCACGTCAAAGATGACGCCGTACCTGTCCACGTTGTCGCCGTACATGTCGCTGGTGCTCATGTCTATGGTCGTCCTCGTCGTCACCTCGTTCATCTCCCACACCGTCGGGGCGCTTATTATCCTACCGGTCGTCGCGCAAATAGGCGCTAATATGCCGGACCCGCAGCCGCGCCTTTTGGTGATGAGCATTGGTAAAACTTGCTTTGTTTTTCTTCCTTGCCTATCCGCGCCGCAATTTCCTTTAAATGGTCTGACAATCCGCACTCTCTGCACTCTTGCTTTGACAACGGCGCAGCGCTCATCTGCTCAGGCGCCATGGGCCTCCCCGTCTCGTCGTTCCCCAACATGAACGCCATCTCGCAGGAGGACTCGACGGGCGAGCCGTGGCTCTCGGTTCTCGACTTTATCAAGGTCGGGCTCGTCGCCAGCGTGGTGGCGTGGGGCGCGATTGTGGGCGTCGGGTACCAGGTTATGATTTTTATGGGTTTCAAGTAGGAGGGGAATGAGAGTGAATTTGTCGTAAAGAGTAATTTGGCGTTGGTGTGGTGATTCGAAAAAGCCTTGGGAGAAACAAAGCAGAGACAAATCGGGTGGGCCAAATACGTCGATACTCGATAGAGGGCCGGACCTCCGCGAGGGCGCCACGTCCGATATTTGTGGGAGAGAAAAAAAAAGAGAAGATTTCTGCTGATCTCTGATCTCCCCGGCCTTCCCGGAGCTCCGAGCCGGCAAGCCGGAAAAGCAGCCGGAAGCAGCCGCGTCAAACCGGTCGCTTCGTTGGCTTTAAAGTGCGGCTTCGCCCTCCGTCCTTCCTTCTCCTTCGCTCGCGAAAGAACAGAACATATGCCGGCCCCCGACAGAGAAACCAGCAGACCGGCATCGGCCCTCACCGACGTCGAGCGCGAGGCGGCAGCCCTCGCTGTGGCGGACGTCGACGGTCATGACACCGTCGCAAAGCCGACGAACGAGGTGAGGCCTGCTGTATGAGTGCCTAATGGGGAACAGGCAGTGGAGTGTGGAGCGACGTGCTTCCAACGATGATTCCGACTGATGCGTCTTCTTCTCCCCTTTGCTGAGAAAAGATCAGCTGGGACGGCCCGACGGATCCGGCGTCGCCCCGAAACTGGCCCGCGTGGAAGAAATGGACCGTCGTCACCATGATTGGCCTCTTCACTTTTATGGCTCCAATGAGCTCTTCGATCATCGCGCCGGGCGTGCCCTTCATCTCCCTAGGTACGCAACACGTCGCTTGGTTCCTCGTTCCTTTTCGTTTGTCGTGATTCTCCACTGAACACTCTTTCGCCCTCGAAATAGAGTTTGGCATTAGTGGATCGGTGGGGCAGGAGATGATCATTTCCATCTTTGTGCTGGCGTTTGCGTTCGGGCCTCTGTTCATGGGACCGCTCTCGGAGGTGTTTGGCCGGCGATGGGTCGTACTCGTATCCAACGTTGTGTTTCTCGCATTCAACATTGCTTGCGGATTCTCGCAAAACACGGCGCAGCTGTACGTTTTCCGGTTTCTCGCTGCGATTGGAGGAAGCGCGCCGCTTGCGGTAAGCATCATGGACCAATCTGGCCAGTGGATCTCCTTCATTGTTTCTCACCTACTCCTCTTTGGCTTTACCAGATAGGATCCGGCGTCATCAGCGACATGTTCGTCGCCGAGCAACTCGGTCTTGCGAACAGCATTCTTTCGCTCTCTCCTTCGCTTGGGCCGGTTCTCGGTCCGTTCATCGGATCGTTCCTCGCAGAGTATAGCACCTGGCGCTGGATTTTCCACTTTCTCTCCATCGTCGACGCAGTCGTGCTGGTGGCCGGATACTTCCTGCTGTTTGAATCCTACGCGCCGGCCCTTCTGGCCCAAAAGGCAAAGAAGCTGGGCGTCGTTGCCGCCACTTCCAGCCACACATCCGTCGCCCACAGACTCAGCGAATCCTCCATCCGCCCGTTCATCCTCCTCTTCACGCAGCCCATCGTCCAAATCGTTTCGTTGTACATGGCGTACATTTACGGCCTCCTCTATCTCGTCCTTTCGACCTTCACCCAGCTCTGGATCGAGCGATACCACGAATCCGTCGCCGTCTCCGGCATCCACTACCTCGCCCTCGGCCTCGGCTTCGTCGGCGCAAACATCCTCCTCGCCCCTCTCATCGACAAGATCTACGTCCGCCTCCGCGAAAAGAACAACGGCGTCGGCGCACCAGAGTTCCGTATGCCGCTGGCCGATGCCGGTGTCGTTCCTCCTGCCCGCTTCGCTGTTCATGTACGGATGGACCGCACAGACCGAGACCCACTGGATCCTGCCGGATATCGGCATCATGCTGTTTGGCGTGTGCTTCTGCGTCATCTTCCAGGTCATTGCGCTGTACATCGTTGACGGGTACCGACGGTATGCCGCGAGCGCCATGGCCGCGGCGACGTTCTTGAGGTCCGTGTTTGGGTTTGGGTTCCCGCTGTTTGCCGGGACCATGTACGACAAGTACGGGTACGGCTGGGGGAACTCGATCCTGGCGTTTGTGGCGATCGCGGGGATCCCGGCTCCGTTCTTGGTGTACAAGTTTGGGGCCGCCCTCAGGGCGCGGAGCACGTACGCGGCGGGATGAGAGCTCAGTGAGGCGGAGGTGGAGGTGCGAGAGAAGTTTGCTTTTCTTCCATAACACGACTGGTAAAATACCAACGTATTACCAATTGACTGGAAGGGCAAAATAGATTGGTTTGCGCTGAGTGCGTCCCCACGATTTGGTGTTAGGGCGTGTCCTCCGTGTCCGCTCTCTGCCGGCCCCGAGCTGATCCGCTAGTGTGGTTCGCCTGTCGACTTTCGACTTTTTCTATCAGATTTGAAAAAGCTTTGTCCGGTGATTGCCGGGTAGTTTCACATAGCCAGGGATCCGGAATTCCGACCAGCCAAAATCAATGAATTTAAACCGTCACTCGCCCACTTTGTTCTATTTTCGTTTCAAAAGAAAAGCGAGTGGGCGCCACATACATACGAAACATGGTACTTCCCGAAGCAGAGGCGAGCAGATCCTCACCCACTCTCAATGACATCGAGCGGGAGGCGGCAGTCGTCCACGTTGCGGACGGTGGCGATCAGGGGGCAGCAAAGCCAACGAACGAGGTGAGAACAGGTCTTTGAAGCAAGGTTACTTGTCTGGAAAGACGCCCCTGCTGATCACAGCAATATCTTTCCGTTTTTTCTGAAGGTTGGCTGGGACGGCCCCAGCGGACCCTGCGTCGCCGCGAAATTGGCCCGCGTGGAAGAAATGGACTGTTGTCACCATGATTGGCCTCTTCACTTTCATGGCTCCAATGAGCTCTTCTATCATCGCGCCGGGCGTTCCGTTCATCTCCGCAGGTTGGCGCTCGTTTCATTTATCTCGTAGTCATTTTCAATGTGAATGACGAAACCTTTTCTCAACAGAGTTCGACATCAATGGCTCGCTGCAACAGGAAATGATCATTTCCATCTTCGTTCTTGCATTCGCATTCGGCCCCCTGTTCATGGGACCTCTTTCCGAGGTGTTTGGCCGGCGATGGGTTGTACTCGTATCCAACGTTGTGTTTTTGGCGTTCAACATTGCGTGCGGATTCTCGCAAAACACTGCGCAGCTGTACATTTTCCGGTTTCTAGCTGCGCTTGGAGGAAGTGCACCGCTTGCTGTAAGCTCCCGTTCAACAATCTGGCCCTGAATTCCCCTGACGGCCGTATCTCACTTACCACTGTTTCAAACTACCAGATCGGATCAGGAGTCATCAGCGACATGTTCGTCGCCGAGCAACTCGGCTTTGCGAACAGCATTCTTTCGCTGTCGCCTTCCCTCGGGCCGGTGCTGGGTCCGTTCATCGGATCATTCCTCGCAGAGTACAGCACCTGGCGCTGGATCTTTCACTTCCTCTCCATCGTCGACGCAGTGGTGCTGGTGGCCGGATACTTCCTCCTTTTTGAATCCTACGCGCCGACCCTCCTCGCCCAAAAGGCAAAGAAACTGGGCGGCGTCGCCGCAACATCCAGCCACACGTCCGTCGCCCACAGGCTTCGCGAATCTTCCGTCCGCCCGTTCATCCTCCTCTTCACGCAGCCCATCGTCCAAATCGTCTCGCTCTACATGGCGTACATCTACGGCCTCCTATACCTTGTTCTCTCGACTTTCACCCAGCTCTGGATCGAGCGATACCACGAATCCATCTCCGTCTCCGGCATCCACTACCTCGCCCTCGGCCTCGGCTTCGTCGGCGGAAACATCGTCCTCGCCCCGCTCATCGACAAGATCTACGTCCGCCTCCGCGAAAAGAACAACGGCGTCGGAGCGCCAGAGTTCCGTATGCCCCTGGCCATGCCGGTTTCGTTCCTCCTTCCCGGCCTCGCTCTTCATGTACGGATGGACCGCGCAGACCGAGACCCACTGGATCCTGCCGGATATTGGCATCATGCTGTTTGGCGTGTGCTTCTGCGTCATCTTCCAGGTAATCGCGCTGTACCTCGTTGACGGGTACAGACGGTACGCCGCGAGCGCAATGGCTGCTGCGACGTTCTTGAGGTCCGTATTTGGGTTTGGGTTCCCGCTGTTTGCGGGGACCATGTACGACAAGTACGGGTACGGTTGGGGGAACTCGATCTTGGCCTTTGTGGCGGTCGCGGGGATCCCGGCGCCGTTCTTGGTGTACAAGTTTGGGGCGGCGTTGAGGGCGCGGAGCACGTACGCGGCGGGGTGAGAGTTCGGTGAGGCGGACGAGAAGTTGCTTGGCGAAAGAAAAAAAAGAAAATAAAAAAAAGACGAAGATGTTCGCCGGATGAGAGCGGGAACGTTGTTGGTCTCAACTCCGGTTTTCCCGCCTCCGGGCTCAACTCCGGTTCTTTTTCAACAGCGCGTTTGCGTCAACTCCGGTTTCCGTTTCGCTTAGGGGGAAGTATTTTTTTTCCCTCCACCCGCAGGAGCCGGTCCCTTATTACAAATCGAGCACCCCTCTGAGACAGACTAGAGTAACAATAAGCAAGCTGCAAGGCGAGCACCTCCACTATGGCGGATTCAGAAATTAGTACTGGCGCAAGGAAAACGCCTCGGAGTCCCTGATTTTCAATTCTTTCTTGATGGCGCAGATTTTTTTTTTTTTCAACTTTTTTCACCCACCTCCAGGTGACTGTATTGCGCGGATAACCGATTTTGAAAAAAAAAAAGAATAAAAAGGGTTCAGTGTACATGGAAAATAATCCTCAATGGGGAAATGTCGGCCACTATAAAAGTCGCCCAGTTGCTATCCCTCCCGTACTCACTCTTACTCAATATATATATACGCACATCCTCTCTCGTACTGTATCACTCTCCCACCCCCGTATATAACAAGGATGGCTCCCTCCAAGCAACTGAAACCCCTGGGCCACGGCGGCCCGCTGGTTGCCCCCATCGGCCTCGGCGCAATGGGAATGAGGTAAGTTTGCTGGATCGCTATTTGCGTGTGATTGCCCGAACACTTACCACCTATAACAATTCGAAAACAACAGCGAGTTCTACGGCCCGTCCGACGACTCTGAGAGCCTCAAGGTGCTGCACCACGCCATCGACGTCGGCATGAACTTTATCGACACGGCAGACATGTACGGCAGCGGCCACAACGAGAAGCTGATCGCCAAAGTCCTCAAGACGCGTCGCAACGAAGTGTTTATTTGCACCAAGGTGCGTTTACCTTAGACGTCATTTTTGACATTTTTCACTTCTCAAACCTCCGATCGGGTCCCCACCATTCCAATTTACTACATAGTTTGGTATTACCCGCGGTCCCAACGGCGAGATCGGCGCCATCAGAGGCGACCCCGAGTTCGTCCGCGAGTCCTGCAGGAAGTCTTTGGAAAGGCTCGAGGTCGACTACATCGATTTGTACTATCAACACCGCGTGGACCCCAACACCCCGATTGAGGACACTGTGAAGGCCATGGCGGAGCTGGTCAAGGAAGGAAAAGGTTGGTGAGAAGGACTGTGGGGTGGGCGCGGTTGAAAGCGGGGTGCCGGGAGACGGTTGGTGATTTCATGCAAAATTGTGTGATGCGCACCCGCCATCCGTCATACTAGCTAATTCACGCACCTTGAACCACGCACAGTGAAGTACATTGGGCTGTCGGAAGCCTCCGCCGCTACCATTCGCCGCGCACACGCCGTACACCCCATCTCCGCAGTTGAGATCGAGTACTCGCCTTGGACAATCGACATCGAACAGAACGACGTCCTCAAGACGTGCGAAGAGCTTGGCATCGCCATCGTCGCTTGTGAGCTGAAAAACACACATTACGACAATCAAATTCCGTTCTTCGTTACTGATCACGAAACTCAAACCCACAGACTCCCCGCTCGGCCTCGGCTTCCTGACCGGCCAGATCAAGTCCATCGACGACCTGGCCGCTGACGACTACCGCCGGTACACCCCGCGCTTCCAGCCAGAGAACTTTGCAAAGAACTTGAAGCTCGTCGACGAGCTGAAGCGCATTGCCAGCGCGAAGGGCGTGCCCGCTACTCAGCTTACGCTGGCGTGGGTCGCGAGGCAGTCGAGTAAGGTGTCGATTATTCCGATTCCGGGGACTAGGAGAATTGGGGTAAGTTTTTTTTGTGAGAGGAGAGGATAGGATTTCGCGTTTTTAAGAGCGATCGGCGCATAAGAGACGATGTCCTGAGTTGATGCACTTCGTACTAAACAGACTTTTGCTTGAACCCGCTTCCCATCTCACCCACCAACAGCGCGTCGACGAGAACTGGGCGGCCAAAGACGTGGTGCTGACTGATGAAGAAGACAAGGCGATCCGCAAGATCATCGACAGCTTTACGGTGGCGGGTATGCGATACCCCGAGGAGATTATGAAGGCCGTCAACCTTTGAAGGGGCTTCATGTTTCCTCGTCTGCCTGAGCTCTTACCCCCAGTTTTCCGCTTCAGCTTTGGCTCGTTTCATTTGATCGAAGTTTCGAATTGTGAAACGAATGGGGAAAATAAAAGATCACGACAGATCCCTGCTCTTGCACGGCGATGGAGATGAATTTTTCCCAGGCTATTGCATAAAATGCGGATGATTGCCGGCCAACGACTGTATTGCTTGTCAATGCGCGAATCGGTTCGAACCCCGAATATGAATTCCAAAAAAAGTGGGTGTCCTTGTCAGATATCACAGAATGTCTGGCGGTGCTATCAGACCCTGATAGGTACGGTGTTGGTGCTCGTGCTTCGTTAATTCCGATCTGTTTCTTCTTATTTTTTGTAGAGGCCGCAACTTCGCCCAGATTCCAATGGCTAGTGATCATTCCTTTGTTCAGGTCAACGGTCAACAGGGACGGTCCCAGTGACGCCGCGAACCCGCGAAACTGGTCGGGGCGGAAAAAATGGGTTGTGACCTCTACGGTTGCCTTCTGTGCTATTCTCGCCCCAATGGCGTCGTCCTATCGTTTCTCCGGCAATTCCAGATGTCATTAGAGAAAAGAATATCGCAGAGATCAGTGCGTCTCGGTTTACGAACCTTCCATTTGCATCTTCTCTGCCCATTACAGAATTCAATATATCAAACGCTGTCAAAGGGGAGATGACAATATCCCTCTTCGTGATTGCTTTCGGGCCGGGGCCTCTGCTCATCGCGCCGTTGTCTGAGGTCTACGGACGGCGCTCGGTAATTCTGCTTCCTGGCGTCCTTCTTCCTCATCTTCAATATTGCGTGCGCCTTTTCGCGGAACATGCCAGAATTGCTGGCTTTCCGATTCCTCTCTTCCCTCAGAGGTAGCGCACCGCTGGCGGTAAGATTCTTTGTCCATTTCATAGGGTTTGCAGCAAAGTTTCGATTTAATTCATCCAGATTGGTGCTGGGATCAGCATCACTGACATCTTTCCATCCGATCAGATAGGGCTTGCGATGAGCGCCATTTCGGTCGTACCGTCTCTTGGTCCCGTTTTAGGACCCATTATTGCTTCCTTCGTTGTACAATACTCCAACTGGAGATGGATATTCCACTTTTTCTCGATGTTCGTCGGGGCCGTGCGAAATCTTCTTTCCTCTTCTTCAGAACCACGCGCCGGCCCTCCTCTCCCAAAAAGCCGCCAAACCGGGGCACTACGTCGGCGCCCCAACGAGCGTCTCCCTCGCCCACAAACTGTCGGAATCCATCACGCGCCCCTTCATCCTCATCCTCACGCAACCCATTGTCCAAGTCGTCTCCCTCTACTTAGCCTACGTCTACGGTCTCCTCCCACGTCCTCGCCACCTTCACGAAGCTCTGGCTAACCGGCCACGCGAGTTCGTCTCCATCTCCGGCCTCAGCTACCTCGCTCTTGACCTCGGCGTCCTCGTCGGAAGCATCGGGGGCTGCCCCACTCGCTGACAAATCTACTTTCCGTTCAAGGCCAAAAACATCGGCGTTGCCCTCCCCTTGCGATTCCCGTTGCGGTGTTCCTCTCCCTCCTTGCGTTTGGATGGTCCGCGCAGGATCAGACCCACTGGCTCGCCCCCGACGCCGCCATCGCCGTGTTTGGCTTTTGCTTTGCCGTGCCGTTCCTTTTTTTTTTTTTTTTTTAATTATTATTTCACGCAGCCGGAGGCTGCGTGACGGGAAGAGTGAAATGCCACGCAGGTATGGCAGAAAGCGAAGAACCTTGACAGAACCAAGTGCGTTGCTGCACACAGGGCCCCTAGCCGTAAAAAATACAGGGAAACGAAGAAAACAACAACAAGAAAACAAAACCAACAACAAAAGGGGGAGAAGACTTTTGGCCTAAGCCTTGCAGAAAGTGTCAATCTGACAGCAGAGTAAGTGGGTGTACGCAGTCAGGAGGGAAAAGGGCAGAGCCGCGGAAGAAGGGTGGAGCAGGGAAGGGAGGAGTCCCTTAGTGCACGTCTGGTGGTAAGGATTCGGGGGATGCGGAATTGTAGTCCGTGGAGGTGGGGGCCCCTGCGATCGCAGAAGGCCTTCTCTGGCCGCGGTCAAGGATGTGTGGGGAGTCGGCGAGCGACACGGGCGCGGCCCAGCGGGCGAAGAACATCGCGCCAGAGCTTGTCGTCGGCGGCGCGGAGCGACCATCGCCTCGCGGCGCAGCAGAACTGGGCGATGGATTTGAAGTCGGATGCGAGGAACACGAGCATGCGGGAAATGATCTCTTCCGGCACACTGTCAAGGTACGGTTGTGCAAACTGGTGCTGCGGCTTTGGACGGGCCAGTCCGTCCTGTCTTTTGGCATACGAAGGGCGCCAAATATTGATGGCAAAGTTTGACGATAGCGCTCAATCTGCCCGTTTCACCCCAGCAACGACGCCGGACTCCCCACGACCACGACAAAACGACAGTACCGAGGTTCCCCCACCCGTAACACAGCTCCCCGCTAACTTTGGGGACACTCAATCGAGAAAAAAGCTACTACTATTTGAATCAAAGTTCCCAGCCGCTGCTGTTCCACCACTGTCTGACCGCATCATAGGTGTGATCCAACACAGTTTTGGGGGTACTTTGGTTCCAGCCCGCTGTCCTTCCACCACTGAAGCACGTCCAGCCGCCCTTTCATGCAAGCAAACTCGATCGCGTCCTCGGTGTAGCGCAATTCAAATCCGCTCTCTTTCCACCACTGAAGCACACCTGGGTGCCCCCGAGAACTGGCATAGTTCATTGCGGTGTGGTCGTACGGCAGTGGCGAAATGCGGCTCTCGCTTTTCCACCACTCCAAGACTTTGTCGCGCCCCTTGCGGCAGGCCTCTTGGATCGCTCTGTACGCTTGCTCCTGAAGGAGATCTGGGGCGGTTTCCCGCCACCACCGCAAGACTTCGAGGTTTGCAGAGTACACGATCGCGCTGGCGTAGCCTCTTGGGGCGAAGCCTTGAGCGCGGCAGTACAGCCAGAGCCGGTCCAGCAGAGCGACGTCCTCGCGCTTGGCAGCCTCAGCAAACTCGAGCTGGTGGAGAGCGCGGAAGGAGGATGTTTGATGATCGGGCAGGCGGTGGAGCGTGGCAAGGCGGAATCGGTCGGCGGGAAGGTCGAGATAGGCCACGATGGCCACGATCGCGAGGCGGGGAAGCTGCTGCTTTGGCCACCTTGTCCACGTCAAGGCTAGACATCCGGCACAGTAACCCACTCAAAGATTTGATTTACATTCCTTGCAGCCCCCAGAACCCGGCACGAGACGTTGGCCTCCGACGTGTTCTCGCTCGTGTCTCATGGGAGGGCAGGCATGCTATCGATCTCTACGCAAAAGCAATCACTGTGGAGTGGCCAGTACTGGCTCGGATCCTGAGCGGTGGACAGCAGAAGTCCGCCCCAACCAAACTGAAACATTGTGCCCCCCGACTCCTTCGCATGCTCTCTCCGCTCACCCCGCCGCATAAGTGCTCTTCGCTCGCTGGTAAGCACCAAACTTGTACACCAGCAGGGGTGCCGGAATCCCCAGCACGCAACGCCAACACCGAGTTCCCCCACCGGTACCTGCATTCTCCCCTCAAACAGCGGGAACGCGAACCCGGCACACGACCTCAAAAACGCAGCCGCGGCCATCGCGCTGGCGGCGTACGTTCTATATGAGTCGACGAGGTAGATCTGCACGATCTGGAACGGTACGGTACCGTGGAAAACTCTATTTCGCGATCGTAGCGTCCTGGCAGGGTTCCGGACGCCGAATAAGGTGCGCGCAGTGAAGCTCAAAGGCAAGCACCGTGGCGCAGTGTTTGATAGCTGCGTCGACGCGTATTCGATCGTGACCGCGAGCACGGACGGCAAAGTCAAGGTTTGGGACGGCGCTACCAGAATGTGCGTGCGGACCATCCACGCGTACAGGCGCGGGGTCTCGAGTGTTGCCTCTCACGGTAGGACGATCGTGTGTGGAGCCAGGGACCACGCGGTTCAGATATGGGACGCGAGGACTGGCGAGCTGCAGGACACGTTGCGGTTCGTCAACCAGTTCGTAGACTTGGTGTACGACGATGTTGATTTTGTTGACGTCAACGACGAAATCGTCGTCGCTTCAGCCGGAGGCGAAGTCAACGTGTGGTCGCGCTCGACAAGAGCGTTGATCAAGACATTTACAGGGAGAGCTGCCGCCACCGTCGACGTGCATGACGGGCTCGTTGCGTTTGCTGTCGCTTTCAACACAGTCTCAGTCCTCAATCTCCCCTCAGGCGATCTAACTTATTCACAGCAGTGCGACAACGCTGTCAAGTGGATCCAGCTCGAAAGCTCGATTCTCGCCGTCGCCACTGGCAAAGCGGTTGGTGCGTGGGATATCCAGTCTGGAAAGTGCTTCTTCTTGGATGCCTGCACCGATGAGTCCGTGTCGCTAAATCTTTACTGCGGCAACCTGCTTGTCCGCAGCGAAAAGTGAATCAGCACCTGATTCGTGAAGTGCAATGGTGCACTCACGTGAAGAATACGAAAGCCTGTGCCTTCGGCTCAAGCTAGTCGCCTCCACTCGATGTAGCGGTCTATTTATCGCAATATGTGCAGTTTTTCTCATTGACGTGGAAAGAATACAACGTTTACGATCTTACTTGGCCGATCGTGCTCTTTTTTCCAGCCAAGTATGAAAAGGCAGCAGACTTCTTCCAATTCGTTCGTTTGTGCAAGCCGCAAGAGTGCCACGCGATGCGGAAGGGCAGTGGCTGAGACTAGGCGAGAGCGGAAGCGGACATGGACGGATCTGCCCGCATTTCTTCACTTTTCTTCTTAGGTGTTGTGCATTTCTTTTTTTTTTTTTTTTTTTTTTTTTTTTTTTTTTTAGCTTGTTTGCGTTCGCACCGCGTTCAGATCGTCGGAAGCAACCCGACCCGAGAAGTAGGAATTCGGTGCGTGCGCTGCTGCCGTTTGCGGTTGGGCGGCAAGGTTTAGACAGTTCGGAGTCGAGCCGGTGAAGCAGCAGCAAAGTAAAATATTTGTTTTGAAGAAGAAGCGTGCCACCGCACTTTGTCTCCGTCCGAACTTCCGAGTTAGTTTCATGCGGCCCGCCGAAGGGCAGACCGAGGGACTGACCGAGAGACTGACCGATGGAGACAGACAGTCAGTCGGGCCGGGAGACAAATGAACAAGGGACTCGCAAATGGGGGGCAACTGAGTCAGCCGATCAGCGGGTCTGTCTGCCTCCCAGTCAGTAGTAGGCACGCCGATAAACTCAACCCACAACGAGCTTACCAAAACATAGAGAAAAAAAAAAAGAAAAAACTTTCGGATCCGCGCAGCGGCGGCGGCGAAAGGGACAAAAGAGAAAGGCTGCAAGCAGCGAGCGGCAGCTGGCAAAACTAAAATACCCAGCAGTCGATCTACTCGCATTCCCCCCCTCTCTCCCTCTCTCCCTCCCTCCCTCCCTCCCTCCCTCCCTCCCTCCCTCCCTCCCTCCCTCCCGCTTCCACTCGCTCTTGACTCCTCCTCCTTCTCATCTCCGCCCCATCTGCCCGACTCCTCCCACGTCGTCCAATGCCGCCGTCGCCGCCGTCCACACCCTCAGCCGTCCGTGACTCGCCCTCGGCGGAGCCACCCTTCCTGTCCTCGCCCACCACACCAGACTCCAATCCGCGCCGGACCGACGCCGCCAGCCCCAGCGCAAAGACGTTGGCCGACGACGGCGACAGCGCGGCGGACTGTAGGCGGTGCCGCAGGCGGCTCCGACCACTCGACCATCAAGGTCGAAGATCCGGCCGACGCGAAGGACTTGGTGCGGGCTGGCTGATGTCCCTATTTCTGATTTCTTCCGACTCCCACGTCTCCGTCTCTCATTTTTCGAGTCACCGAGACTCTTCACTTCCCCCTGCAGTCGACTGAATTGCATTTTTCGGTTTTTTCAAATTAGGTCACCTGGGACGGACCGGACGACCCAGCGAACCCGCGAAACTGGCGCAGTGGAAAAAATGGGTCATCACGCTCATGGTCGGGTGCTTTACGCTCCTTGCGCCGATGGGGTCGTCCATCATTGCGCCTGCTATTCCGGGGATCAACAATGGTAAAAAGATACCATGCTGTCCAGGGTATGAACTTTTTTTTCTGACCCACACACGCCCTCCAGAATTCGGTGTAACAAACACCGTCGAAGGCGAGATGACGATATCTTTGTTTGTGCTTGCTTTCGCCCTGGGACCCCTTTTCATCGCGCCGCTGTCTGAAGTCTACGGGCGCCGCTGGGTGATCCTTGTTCCCGGAGTCTTTTTCCTCGTCTTCAATATCGCGTGCGGTTTCTCCCAGAACATGCCGGAGCTGCTGGCGTTCCGATTCCTCGCCTCGTTGGGAGGCAGCGCACCGCTTGCGGTAATTTTTTTTCCCGCGGTCCCGATTCCAACCCGTCTCACGTTCTTGTTGCAGATTGGCGCTGGGATCATCAGCGACATTTTCCCACCCGGACCGGATAGGGTTCGCGATGAACGTCTACTCGCTCGCGCCGTCGCTTGGCCCGGTGCTGGGACCCATCATCGCCTCCTTTATAGTGCAATTACTCCAATTGGAGGTGGATCTTCCACTTCCTCTCCATCTTTGACGGCGCCGTCCTCGTCCTCGGATACCTCCTGCTCCAAGAAACCTACGCGCCAGGCCCTCCTCTCCCAAAAAGCCGCCAACCTGGGGAAACCGGGCCACTACGTCGGCGCCCCGGGCAGCGTCTCCCTCTCCCGCAAACTCTCGGAATCCGTCAAACGCCCCTTCATCCTGCTCCTCACCCAACCCATCGTCCAAGTCGTCTCCCTCTACATGGCCTACGTCTACGGCCTCATGTACCTCGTCCTCGCAACCTTCACAAAGCTCTGGCTCACGCGCTACAACGAGTCCGTCTCGACCTCCGGCCTCAACTACCTCGCCCTTGGCCTTGGCCTCCTCGTCGGAAGCATCGGCGTCTCCCCGCTCGCGGATAAGATCTACTTTTCGCAAAAGGAGAAAAACAACGGCGTCGCGGTCCCAGAGTTCCGTCTCCCCTTCGCCATCCCCGTCGCCGTCCTCCTGCCCGCGGCGCTCTTTGCGTACGGCTGGTCCGCCCAGCAACAGGCCCACTGGCTCGCCCCCGACGCCGCCATCGCCGTGTTTGCGTTCTGCTTTGCCGTGCCGTTTCAGATCATTCAGATTTACCTCGTCGACTCGTATAGACGGTACGCCGCGAGCGCCATGGCCGCGGCAACGTTTTTGAGGTCGTGCGCCGGGTTCGCGTTTCCGCTGTTTGCCGGGAGCATGTACGACCGGCTAGATTATGGGTGGGGAAACTCGGTGCTGGCGTTTGTCGCGGTCGTTGGGATCCCGGCACCGTTGCTGGTGTACAAGTTTGGAGCGTATTTGAGGGCCAAGAGTACGTACGCTGCGGGGTGAACGGTGGAGTGGGGGTATAGGCTTGGATATCCTTGTTTGTTGATGGTTTCGGGGGCCCCCGTTTCTGTGATAGATTTTCCCACTTGAAAATAATGTTAACTTCGGAACCTCGTGTTGATCATAAAGAATGCTTCCGCGGTAAGATACTCACAGTGCCCTCACAGAAGTCAGAAAGCATACCGAAGTGAGGACAACCCCGTTATCGAACCCAAGCATCTTGGACAAATTAGTGCCTTCAGGTGAACACTGCCTCAACCTTCCCTTCGCAAGAGAGGCCACAAGAGAAACGTGCTTTCTTTGGTGTTGTCGCGCTGCGGGACGACAGTCATCCGCTATCTTCATTGGTTTTTGCTCCTCTCATTCATCCAACAGAGTTCTTTCTGTTCCCTTCCCAACTTCGCAACAAGTCCATCATTTGTTGATGCTTTCCGCTGTGGCGCTTCACCTTGATGTTTGCACCAATCTCCAACAGTACCGCGACGGCTTCTAAGGACCTTGGGAACAAGCAAGGTGCAGCGGAGTCATCCCCAGTCGATCCCCGGGAGTCGACCTCCACTCCGTAGTCCAGCAGCATCCGAATGGCTACAGCGTGCTCGTTCCTCGCGGCTGTAAGCAGCGCCAGGAATCCAGCGTCGACGTCGCCACCGAACTCTACAGCAGCGTCGGCCTGGCTTGGAGAACGAGTCCTCGTCTCAACAGCAGCTGCTGCAGAACCGCAGAGCGACCGTAACGGGCCGCCTCCGGTACGAGTGGGCACAAGTCGAGATACTCGAAATTGCTATCAAGGAAAAACTTCACAGTGTCAGCGCGCCTCAATCTATTCTCCGTGATCCAGGAGAATGCTGGCGGGCTTTGATTGCCGACTTGTCGACGCAAGAGGAGAGGGTCCAAAATCGTCCGTAACATTCACATCAAAACCATGACGTAGAAGCCATTCAATGACATCCACGTCACCCTTCGAGCGAGCACGGAGAATCAGGCGCTCTTCTTCACCCAAATCCAGCCCCGGCTGATGCTACATTGTCCTCCTCTTGCAAACGCCTTTTCAATGTTTTAAATGGATTTAGGTCCTGAGATTTTGCCCAAAATTAGTGAGGATTTGTGCCTGTAATCCATACAGTGGTTTTGTATCATCCGAAAAAAGACTACACTGGGGAAGGACCGTTCCAAAACCTGGGATGGAGATAAGCGGCTGGTGTAACCCCTGGAGGCACAGTAGGGTTTGTTGCTTCTTGCAACAAATTCTGCAAGCCACATGTCTGCAATAAATTCCATCACCAGAGCTGAGTAAATTGGCTGGAATCCACTCATAAGAAGCATGCAATTAAACATGGTGCCATGGCCCATCAATGTTAGTAAGAGGCAAGTAAAAATAGTCCAGAGGGCTCACCATTGAAAAGATTGCACAAAAGTTGACTTATTCCGTGAATAGGAACCTCTGGATAGTTGATTCTTCCGCGCATTCAGTATGTTTGTGACTGAACAGACTTCTCAAATGATTGACAGAATCTTTGATGTCAGCTGTTAGGTGTAACTGACTGGTTAGCAGCAAGAGGCACAAGAAGGACCCAAACCTATTGTGATTGTCAGTTATCGTTCTCACAATGCCCATGGGAGAGCAAGCCACCACCAATGCAGACCTGGGCGCTGGCTTGCGCTGTTGACAAATACTCTGAGTAGTAAGTGGAACAGAAACCTGGTGTTAGCAGTTTTCCTCCTCCTCTGCTCAAGCAGATAATATAGGAGAGGTTTTTACCCTGCGCTGCTGGTCACAGTTGCCTTGCAACTATTATAGTTTCCATATCATCATTATGTATCAATCATTCAGAACAGAGTTTTTTCTCTTTCTCTCGAAGTTGGAGAGAAGGACCACCCACAAACACACGCCTCCACTTCATTCACACCTCCACGTGCTGGGCAGTGAAAAAAAACTAGGGCCCCAGTCTGCTGAACAAGGTGGTTGACAGAGATGAGTGTCTCACAGAACTCTGGAATATAGAGTGTGTCTGGCAAGGAGAAAGAGACGCCTTCAACTTGAGTGCATGATCTTTATTTTTTTACCGCACTTTCCCTTTGCGGCTGAACTTTTGGAATATTACATCTAAGATAGTTCTGTCACTTTTGTTGGGTGCGCCACACATACACAAACACACGCGCAAAAGTAGCATGCGGCGCCGTGGGTGTCCTCAACATCCCGCACTACCCCGGACTATTAGAGGACGCCGACCCTTAGACAGTCCCCATTTTGCTTCGATCTTGGAGCGGATCTTTGCAATTTATGGCAAGTGGGCCGCACTGTGTCCCATGGATTCTATTCTGAACCCCAACGGAGAAGACCAGAACAAGACCTGGCAAGACGCACGCCAAGAAAGTTACCAGGCCCTCATCGGGGCGGGAAAGTGGCGAAAACTGACCCAGTCGGCGGGGCTGTTTGATGTACTGGTCTCGTGACTAAATCGCTCGTGACGCGACATCTTCCGCCACAAAAAGCTCGATAGCACCGCGAGCCAGTCGACCCGCCCATTGCACGGCAATCTCCAACCGGCCGCGGCTCGTCCATTGTCCCGCCGTACATCCACCCCCTGGCAGCACCATCGTCGGGCCGTCCGTGTGGGCACGCTTTGCACCGAGAGGCGTTCTTCCGGTATCCCCTACGGTACGCAAAGAGCGTGTGTCCACTAGACTCCAGAGTAGCGTTTGCGAGGTTTTAGGCAGAGTTGTTTTTAAATTTCTCCTCATCCCAAAGCAGCCTGAATGCATCGCAAACGTAAGAGCATGGATGCAAATAGGTTTTGATTCAGTTTTTGTCTAAATGAAACAGAACAGGCTGCGACGGCGGCTTTGGCGGGATTGAACTTGCTTGGTTAAAGAAAAAATTTAAAGGACCGCTTTGATCAAATTGGAAGGAGAGTGAAATGATGCCGCGTAGGTATGTGTCTGTGTGCTCAGCCGCATCCGCGCGGACTCCACCCGGGCGGACTCCAGCTTCGGACCGAGCCAGTGAGATTGCGAGAGAGAGAGAGAGAGAGAGAGAGAGAGAGAGAGAGAGAGAGAGAGAGAGAGAGAGAGAGAGAGAGAGGAGAGAGAGAGAGAGAGGAGAGAGAGAGAGAGAGAGAGGAGAGAGAGAGAGAGAGAGAGAGAGAAAGGAAAAAAACAAATAGAAATGCTTCACGTCAGCCCTCGCTCGGCAACCGCAAGGCGGAGCAGTCCTCGCGGTATAGCAGGCCGCACTGCTCTCTACCCTCAACCTCGCGCCGGCGTCCTGCTCGCGCTTCTGCTTCTGGCCTTCATTATCCTGCCGCCGCTACCGACGGCCCACGCTGCAGGCCGCACCGAGACCGTCGACGGTGTTCAAGTGCAGGTGAGGGGATTGGGAGACATTGGCGAGAGGGGCTTGGAGGAGCTGAGTTGTGTAGGGAGCGAGTGCGGCCCGGCCTGAACGCTGAGACGAAATAGGTTGGACCAAAGCTCGCGGCGCAGGGCGATCATTCGACGGTGCACTCGGCGACACACAACGGACATGACGTGATTTACAAGGAGGGCCGCGGCGGCCGGTTGGGGCAGCACGAAATCAAAGCAACGGAAGCTGGTACTGTACTTTTATGAATATTTTTGGCTTCACCATTATAATTAATTATAAAACGCCTATCAAATGCACCCGAACTCTCCCATCCAGCGGGCCAGCTGGTTGCCGGCCAGGGCGGCAAAATGGTGCAAAAGAAGGTGGGCACGACCGGCCTCGTCGACTGGCTGTACGATCCGAGCAAGAGCCCCGAGGCGAAAGCCAACTTGCTCAAGGTGGGCGAGAACCCCAAGGACCACCCGGGCAAAGTCAAGCTGTCGGACCATGTCTACAACGAGGCCGTCAAGCAGCAAAAGAACGTCGGCTACGCGCATAACGACGCGAACCCAAGCAATATCCGCGTGCATTATAATAAGGACGATAAATCGGTGCGAAGCGGGGAAGTGGGGCTGGGTGAATATGTGGGAGAGCTATGCTAAGGTTGATTCTCTTCTCCGACTCGTTCGCTTGCAAGGTGCTATTCCCAAAACGGAGTTGATCGACTGGGGCAAAGGTGCAAATTTTGAATTCCTTTGGATCCTCCAACTTTGCCTTTACCGCCTCCTCCCTCGACCGCTTTGCCTGCCGGTTTCATTAACCTGATTCCAAAATTTTTTTTTCTCCTAGCCGAACCGGCAC
>JAIVFJ010000554.1:0-25154 GCA_025765615.1 Zopfochytrium polystomum
CTAAAGAAACTCTATATCGAAGGTTCGACAAACATTGTCCTTAACGAAAAAGAGCAAAAAAATATGATTTGGTAAGTTGTCTCATTGTTTTTTGTCTAAAACTCACATATTTAGTCAAATCATTGCTTTTATGTTTCAGATGATGTGGTTGCGAAAATATGATATGGAAGCTTTGGATAAAATGGCTCGTACACCAGTTCGTATGGAAGTTTTGGAAGTAAAATCTATTCTCACACAGTGCGATTTTCTTGTGGAATCGTTGCTCATTCGTTTGTACGACGACGAAAACCGAGGAAGCGGTGTCTCGAATGGAATTCTGACAGGAATGTGGAAATTATCATCAAAGCCAGAGAAACAACTGAAAGCTCCAGACACTTTCGACCCAACATTTCTTCCAAATTTGCCGCCACGAGCAGCGCGTTGTTCAAAAGCTGTTGAAGTTGTAATTCCAATTAAGCGTAAACCTGACTCTTCGAACCACAACAATCCTAAAAAAGCAAAGAGTGTCCTGAATACAAGCTTGATCGAATTATGCGACAACGATCAAGATCTCGCAGAGGCGTTATTCAAGTGGCTTTCAAATCAACGACCTGATGCCAACAAAGTTATTAAGTGGGCGTCGTCGAATGATAGTAAAAAACTCCTTGAAGTCATTGAAATTGATTGAAACTGCTTCTTTACCAAATTGAAATTTGACGTTTTTTACTTCTAGAACAAAGTTACATTTCAGTTTGATAAGAAATTGACATGTCACAAACTCTTCTGGCCATATTCTGTCAAGGTAATACCATAGACATGTCACGCTCGTTCTGAAAGAACGACTTGTCAACGATCACGTGATGCGTCTCGAAAAACATTCTTTGACTTGTCTCGGTTTTTGTGTTGTTTCAAGAAACACGTTTACATGTCACTGTTGCAACAAAGAATTTATTTTTTGTTCACGGTAATGTCCAGAAAGACATATCAGAAAGAACGACTTGTCAGGGCTTGTGTAACGAAAGAACGCCTTGTCATGATCCTTTAAGACGAGCCGATGACGGTGAATAAAACGATTTTGAAAAAATTGAAATTCTTACACAGTTTATCTATAGCATCTAAAGTGTGTAAATTGCAATTGCGTTTGAATAATGCAAATTATTTCTTATTTAAAAATAAAAATCAACAGATTGTAATGAATGGATCATTCACAACATCTCCAACAACTTACATCTCGGCTAATAAAATTACTAGACAAGTCGATATCACTTCCAACACACTACGCAGATGGGCGACTGAAGGCAAAATCAAAAGTATCCGTGCAGGAGATGGTCTCAGCAAACGTCTCTACGATGCAAACGACGTTGAAAAATTACTCGGCATCAAAAAATCTAACACCTTCATTAGAAGAACAATTCTCTATGCCCGAGTTTCTAGTTCTCATCAACAAGAAGATCTTGAACGTCAGATTAAAACACTTAGTGAAAGGATACAATCTGGCGAAGTCATCAAAGATATCGGTTCAGGCATTAACTTCAAGAGACCGGGCTTTACGCGTCTTTTGGAACTCGTCTTCTCCGGTTCTGTCGACACCATTGTGGTTACCTACAAAGACCGATTGTGTCGATTCGGATTTGAACTCGTTGAATGGATATGTCACAAACACAATACAAAAATCATGGTTCTCCATCAAATGTCAGAAACAGAGAACTCAAGCTCAACAACAGAACTCGCAGAGGACTTACTTGCAATCACTACACACTTTGTTGCAAAAACAAATGGACTCAGAGCGGCCAAGTACAGAAAGGAACGAAAACAACGAACAGAACATCAACAGTGCGACGAAGTTCAGAGTGTATCCCAAGACCAAGGACCAAGTGACTCGAATTAAACAATGGTTAGGTGCTACAAGAAAATTATACAACCAAATTTTAAATTATCAAAATAACTTACCAAAACTTGATTTAAATATTAAAAACCTTCGAGCAAAGTTTATTAACAATGAAAATTATGTAACAAAAGACACATGGATGCTCGACATACCTTACGATGTTAGAGACGAGGCATTGAGAGACATTCTTAAAAACTATAAATCAAACTTAGCAAAAGTGAAGAAGAATCCTGGGTACACCTTTCAATTACGATTCAAATCAAAGAAAGATAATCAACAGTCTATGACGGTGCTTGAAAAACACTGGGAAAAGAAAAGTAGTTCAATGTTTAAAAATACGTACGACTTTCTCTTTGAAGGTGGAAAAGCACGTCCTTCTTCACTTGGTCATTCTTCAAGATTGATCAAAACCAGAACAAACGAATTCTTCTTATGTGTACCTAAGAGTAGCGAAAGCCAAGCACCTCAGGTACGCGAGAAGAGAATCGTATCTCTGGATCCCGGTGTAAGGAGTTTTCTAACGTGCTATGACACGAATGGAAACGCATTTGATATCGGTAACAAAGACGTTTCGAAATTAATGTGTTTATTTGATTACAAAAGCAAACTTCAATCAAAGATGTCTAAAACAAATCATAGGCATCGTTACAAGATGAGGAAAGCGATGTTGAGAATCAATAAACGAATTAAGAACATGGTAATGGATTGTCATAAAAAAGGGGCTAAGTTCCTGTGTTCGAATTTCGATTTAGTCTTAGTTCCAAGATTAAATATGCACCGATTCAGATTTGCGAATTCAACACTTCGTAAAAAAATGGCCATATGGAACCATTGTTCATTCGTGGACAGAATTCTTATGAAACAAGAACACTACTCTGATTGCAAAGTCGTTGAAGTGACAGAAGAATACACAAGTAAAACTTGCAGTGGCTGTGGCTATGTTAAACATGATTTAGGTTCAAACAAAACTTATGTTTGTAATGAATGTGAACGTGTGTTTGACAGAGACTTAAATGGTGCAAGAAACGTGCTTGTAAAGTATGTGACTGAAAAACTTCATGACCATGTAGAAAGAGCAGTAAAATTATTGAGGCCTGGCTCCCATGACCAAAGCGTGGCTATTGACACTGTTGTCTCTGCAGTGTTTGGTAGCTGAACAAAAGCTGTAAGTTATATGGAGTTAACATCTAGAATAGAAATGTTCGAAATGTTAACAATGTTGACTTATAGTCCAGGCGTCACGTGAGTCTGCAGATGTTTCCAGTGGAAATGGTTACAAATTGGAACATATTATGGAACATCATATAAAAGTTCCTGATAATAATATTTTTTATTTTTTGGTCTCCTTGACTGCAATCAACACGATCACTATCGCCTTTCCCATTCCAGCTAAGGTCTTTTGTAATTGAAGTGATTCGTATCTATTTGTTTTTCGTTTAATTTTATATTACATTCTATTTGAACGTACCTTCCACATCGACACAACATAGCCCATTGCTCACAGTTGCTTTTGAACACGTCATACTTTGGAATTTCCTTCGGGCCAAGATTTAATAAAGTCTTGGCGTTTTTTAGTGAAGTTTCCAAGTTGATTCGGCGTTGTTCTGGTGATTCGTCGAAATATACAATTCGAAATTTTTGAAGACTGAGATCAAACCCACTGATCGCTGTGTAAATATCTTCTTTAATCCACTTGTTCGAATAGTGGTACACGATATCTTTCTCATCTTCAGTTCCGTCATTTTCTGTTCCACCGTAAATTAAGTAGTGATGAGGGGCCTTTTCACCACCGTCGATCATAGGATGAATGAATAGATCGCCGGGCTCAAGCTTTTTCAACAGTACTTTCATTACACCGTCAAATGAGCCTTGTGGTTGAATATTGGTATCGGTGATGTGATTGAGTTCGGATATCATGGACCAAATTTTCTCCATTTTTAGTTGAAAATAAAAAGTATATTGAAAACTGTCGCGCTTTATATAGTCCACTCTCAACTGAAAAGAATAAAGTTCTCGAAAATATTCTATACTTAGAAGTTCACTCTTGGTTCACGAACTTTTTCATTGACAAGGACAGACGAAGTTCTCTTTAGCATCACATTCAAAAAAACACAGAACGACATTCTATTCACCATCATTCAATGAAAACAAAACTTCACCAAAATTCTCGAAAAATGTTCTTTACCTGTTGCTAAATAAAGAAACGTTTTTTGCTATATAAGTGCGCGATGTTGTGAAATAAAACCATTAAGAAAAAAATGAATATGGCCGGAGCTGCACCTGTGCTAAACGATATGAGTATGTTACTTGCCGTCGTAATGTTTGTTATGTGGCGGCTCTTTGAATCGAATCAAGAAAACAAACGACTTCGAAACGAAATTAAAGAAAAGACCCATGTTCATAAACAAGAACTCGACAAAAAAACAGTGTTCATCAACAAGAGCTTAACGAAAAAGACCAGCAAATCGCGGCCTTGTGTAAAGAATATCATACTTTACGCCTTCAACAAAGGTATCATATTTTTTAGGCCAATGTCCAAAGATGATTTGCTTCGTCACGATGGGCCTCGTGTAACAGAATTAAGATCACCTCGCAATAAAATATTGTGATTCTGGATTGCGTGAATTTGCGTTCTTTCTAAATATTAAATAAAACAAATCACAGTTGTATTTAATATTTCATTTTGGTATGCCGCAATCGAATTTAATGAAATTGTACTAATAATTTCTAGAACGCAAGTACCATCAATCGCCTAACTTTTTCATCCATCCAATCTTTGTCCATCGACAATACCAATGCTGCCTTTAAGGCTTTGTGATATTAACTTATAGTCCAGGCGCCTGAGAAATGTCATTTTAATTTACACCAGTTTGCTTATAAATAGTAAGAAATTATAAACATGAATTGAATTTGAAGAATTACCAAATGTGAAAAGCAATATCCATGGACAGCTGGTAGGACTGTTGTTTATTATTGTACTTTAAGATCGATTCTTCAACCAATTCAAAACTTCAGCGCGGGACATGTTTTGTAATTGATCGAAAATATTCTTGAGTTCAATGTGGAACGTAAGTTTTATAACAGGAAAACCGTCAAAGTCTTGGTAATTAGGTGAAAAGTGCGTTTCTGGAGAGCGGTCACTTGAAACAGCGAAGAACTCAAATGCGTCCGATCGATGATATTCTTGAATACGTTCGACAGTTTTATGAGAGTAACAGTTTCCAAATATAACAGGAATTGGATTGAATGTCTGTGCTGGATTCCAGACTGATTGAAATGCTATCAGCGAGAAGATATCACACATAAAAGTTGAATAAAGAACAAACGTACGATCTTTACAAATATTCATGAGGTGAGCAGCCGCATCGTTTGGTGCACTAACGAGTGGTTGATCTGTCTTTTTGATATCTCTCGAGTAAACCAAGTTCCCCTCCGAATCACCGTGACCGATTACGATTATAGATCTGATTTCGATTGCTTTGATAGCTCTCAATCTTGACCAATCGTAAGGCGAATATACAAACTCCACGTATGGGTTTTGAGCGCGTAGACCGAATACGTTTGTGAGAAGGGACCGAGCTGAATCAAACGTGTACGGGTGGTTGTTGTTGACAGATGGCAGCAAAACGACAAGATCACGCATCTTTGTTCTGCGAAACACCATAATTGTCTTCCACCAGTTTTGGATTCTTTTTATTTGTTCAATTTCATGACATGTCATTCGCTCAAAATGAGCAACTCTGTGTTGCAAGTTGTTTTTCGTAACAACTAAAGAACTCAAGTACTGTAAAGAATACAACATTCTGATACTTGTATTCTTTCGATACACGTTCATTTTTTTGTAGATAACTCTATTCATGTAAATGAGAAGTTGAGAGTGGAGAGAGAGATGGGGATAAGAGTGGAGAGAGGAAGAGTGAGAGTGTCGAGAGCAGTGGAAAAGATGAAGAGAGAAGAGTATGAGTGGGAGAGAGAAGGGATACTGACAAGACAGATAGTGATAAAAAAGAGGATATTTTTGAAAGAAGAAAGAAGGAGAGTGGGAGAGAAGAGTGAATGGAGATACGGGATGTGGAGGGAAAGAAGAGGGAAGGATAGTGGAGAATGGAAGATAGAGTGGAGAGAAGAGTGAAGAGGAGAGAAAAAAAAAAGCTCTTAGCATTGCAGCCAGCAGTGTTGAGAGCTTTTTTTTTTTATGTCAGAAAGTTGAACGCGACAGAGAAGAGAAGGTCACGTGACAAAGAGGAAGGTCTTGGCGGAGGAAAAACTGAATTTTGTGAGGATTTAGTAGAGAGCAAAGGATGTGTGACTACGAGTGCAAGCGAGGAGCGAAGAAAGGAAAAGTGTGTGGAGTGAAGTCGAGAGATGGAAAGGAAAAGTGTAGTAAACACAGAAAAGAGAAGAAAGGAGGGAAGCGAGAGGAGGAGAAGATAGTGATGAAGTTTCCGATGGAGATAGTGGGGATGATAATGAGATATGTGGGAGTGAAGTGGAGTATAGAAGAGAAGTTGAAGTGGGAAAGGGAGACGGGAATAAAATTGGAAAGGGGAAGAGTGGAGGTGAGAGAAGAAGTGAAGGAAAGTATAAGGTGGAAGAGTTGGTCGATGAGGAGAGAAGGGATGGCAGCAATATGGGAAGAAAAGGATGGAAAAGAGATAAATATGACAGTGAGGGGGATGAAGTGTGTGAGACTGATAGAAGAGGCAGGAAGGAATTTGAGAGGAGCAAACATGGTAAGCTGGTAAGGTGATAAGCTAGTGTGTGTAAGAGAAAGCCCATAGCATTGCAGCCAGCAGTGTAGTGGGCTTTTTTTTATGGTGGTTTTTAGAACGAGGTCACGTGGGTCCTGGCGGAAAAGAAATTGAAATTTGAGAGGAGTCAGAGAAGGAGAAGAGAAAGGTCACGTGGGTCTTGGCGGAAAAGAAATTGAATTTTGAGAGGAGATAGAAGAGAGGAAAGGATGTGCGACTACGAGTACAAGAGAGGAAAGAAGAAGGGAAAGGTGTGTGGAGTGAAGGCGAGAGATGGAGGAGAGAGATGTGCGAAACACAGAGAGGAGGAGAGAGAAGAATGTTATGTATGTTACGGGACGATAAAGAAGAGAGAGGAGAGTGTAAAGACGCATTGTTGTGGACACAGAGGACACAAGAAGTGTTACAAAGAATGGATGAGACATGGAGCGAGGTGTGGATATTGTGGGAGTGGATGGAAGGAAGCAGAAGGAGTGGAAGGAAAAGTGATGGAAGAGTTACTGGCACTGGGAGAGAAAGCGAGGAAAATAGCGGGATATGTGGAGTGGAGTTCAAAAAGAATGGACCCACCGCTGAACGAAGGAGAACTGCAATTGATAAAAAAGGAATTGGGGAAATATTTTAAGAACAGACCATTCAACAAACAGAAAGTGGTGGAGATAATAGAGAGAGCGGTGAATTGAAGAGGTGGAGTGAGAAAAAGCCCTATCGTGAGCATTGCAGCCAGCAGTGTCGATGATAGGGCTTTTTTTTTATGAAAGTGCGAGGTCACGTGACTGGAAATAGAATTTTCTTGGCGGAGAAAAAACTGAATTTTGTGAGGACTTGTGAGAGGACAAAGGATGTGCGACTACGAGATACAGAAAGGAGAGCGGAAAGGACAAGTGTGTGGAGTAAAGTCGAGGGAAGGGAAAAAGTGTGGGAAACACAGAGACAAGAAAGTTGTATGGAAGAATGCCAATGGAGATAGTAAGAATGATAATGAAGTATATAGAAGTGAAAGATGATGCAGCGAAAGTGATAAAATTGGAGAAACAACTGGGAATGGAGTTAAAAAGAGGAAAGGTGGAAGGAAAGGTGAGAGTGAGAAAGTGTGTAGAGAATAAAGTGATCTTGTACAAAGAGTATGAGTTTAGGAATACGGAGGTGGGAATGAGGAGTGTGATGGCAGGAAAGGTATGGTTTTGAGGAGAAGGTGAGAAGAAAAAGCCCATAGCGCTGCAGCCAGCAGTGTTGTGGGCTTTTTTTATGACAGTTACGAGGTCACGTGACTTGAAGGTCTTGGCGGGGAAAAAATTGAATTTTGTGAGGACTTTGGTGGAGAGCACAGAGAACAGCGAAAGAGAAAAAGAACGAGAAAAAAGAACGAGAAAAAAGATGAACTGTGAATACATGATTACGAAGGGAAAGAAAAAGGGACAAGAATGTGGAAAAAAGAACTGTAAAAAACATGAGAAAGGATGTGATCAGATATTGAAGACAGGAAAAAGGAAGGGACAGATGTGTGGGAGAAAGGGTAAGAGAATGGGAAATGTGGGATTCACAAAAAGTGGGGGGTTCAGAAAAAGTATAGTGAAAGTGACACTGAAAGTGAAAGTGATACTGATACTGAAAGTGAAATTGAAAATGAAAGTGAAAATGAAAGTGAAAGTGAAAGAGGTAGGGGAAGTGGAAGTGAAATTGAAATTGATGAAAGGTTCTCGAGTCCAATAGGATGGATAGATCCGACGGAAGTGCCACTAGGGAAAATAATAAACCATTATCAGACGGTACTTGATGATGATGATGATCCAGTGTGGAGATTGATGAAGGGGTTATCAGAGGAAGTATTAAAGAAGAAACTAGGAGATCCGGGAAAGGAGGTACTAGGATCGGAAAATGAGACGTATCAAGTGACATATGACAAAAAGACGGGAAAACACAAGTGGGAATACAGAGGAATAAATATATATGAAAATTCAAGGATATATCCAGGACCCATGACCAAAGAGGAGATATGGAGATGGCGATCGCGATACGAGTAAGAAAGAGAGAATGTAAGAGAAAGCCCATAGCGCTGCAGCCAGCAGTGTTGTGGGCTTTTTTTTATGCTGGTTTTTAGGACGAGGTCACGTGACTTTGGGTATGTAAGGGATGGGCGGTGGAAGAGTCTTGGCGGAGGAAAAAGTGAAATTTTGAGAGGACTTTGAGAGGACTTTGAGAGAGAATGATACAGAGAATGCCAAATGAAATTGTGGACATGATATTTGAGTATATAAAACCAGGAGACATAAAAGGAAGCATTGATGAAATATTAAAATTGGAAAAAGAACTAAACAGATACTTTGGAAGAAAGAAAGTAACGCCGATATTAAACATGAAGAAAAAGAAGGGGTTGAAGAATATAAAAGTGAATGGAAAGATGCGTAGAATAACATTTACGATAAGGGGGAAAGTACTATCAAGGTGGGATGGAACTTTGGATCCAAGTTATACAGTGAAAAGAATGGAAATAGTGACAAGATTTGATCGAGATGAATATGAACACAGTGCACATACATGGTAAGGTGGTGTGTGTAAGAGAAAGCCCATAGCATTGCAGCCAGCAGTGTTGTGGGCTTTTTTTTATGGCGGTTTTTAGGACGAGTGTGTCAGGAATGGGCGGGGGCTTGGCGGAGGAAAAACTGAATTTTGTGAGGGCTTTGTTGAAAAGCAAAATGTGTGACTACGAATACGTGAAAGGAGCCAAGAAAGGGACTGTGTGTGGAGTAAAGTCGAGGGATGGAAAGGAAAAGTGTAGTAAACACAGAAAAGAAGTGAAGGGAGAGGAGAAGAAGGTGAAGGAGAAGAAGGTGGTGAAGAAAGAGGAGAAGAAGGTGGTGATGAAGTTTCCAATGGAGATAGTGGGGATGATAATGAGATATGTGGAGAAGTGAAGGGAGTATAGATGAGAAGTTGAAGTGGGAAAGGGAGACGGAATAAAACTGGAAAGGGGAAGAGTGGAGGTGAATGAAGAAGTGATGAAAAGGAGGGAAATGTGTGAAACATGGGGGAAAAAGGGAGGAATAATGATAAGTTTGACAGTGAAATGTGAGAAATGTAAGAGAAGTAAGAGATTGATGGTGGAGTGTCCAGAGTATAATAAAAGGATGGACGTGATAAGAATGGAAGGAGAGGAGGAGTATGAGAGGGAGTACAAATTGATGGCGTGGACCGGTTTGGGGTGGGGTCCAAACGAGAGGAAGGAGATGAGGCGAATGAGTGGAAGAAGCGAGTGAGAGAGTGGCAAGACTGGTTCAGCGATACATTTCTTTTTATCTAGGAAAAAAGCGAATGAGAATGTAAGAGAAAAAGCCCATAGCGCTGCAGCCAGCAGTGTTGTGGGCTTTTTTTATGACAATTATTAGAACGAGGTCACGTGACATAGACCAGGAAAGTCTTGGCGGGGGAAAAAATTGAATTTTTATCGGACTTAGGAGGAGAGCACAGAGAGCAGACGAAAAGAGAAAAGAAAGATGAACAGCATTAAGAAGGGAAAGAACAAGGGACAGAGTGAAATTGAAATTGATGAAAGGTTCTCGAGTCCAATAGGATGGGTAGATCCGACGGAAGTGCCACTAGGGAAGATAATAAACCATTTCCAGACGGTACTTGATGATGATGATGATCCAGTGTGGAGATTGATGAAGGGGTTATCAGAGGAAGTATTAAAGAAGAAACTAGGAGATCCGGGAAAGGAGGTACTAGGATCAGAAAATGAGACGTATCAAGTGACATATGACAAAAAGACGGGAAAACACAAGTGGGAATACAGAGGAATATATATCTATGAAAATTCAAGGATATATCCAGGACCCATGACCAAAGAGGAAATATGGAGATGGCGATCGCGATACGAGTAAGAAAGAGAAAAATGTAAGAGAAAGCCCTAAGCGCTGCAGCCAGCAGTGTTTGGGGCTTTTTTTTATGACAGTTATTAGAACGAGGTCACGTGACTTTGGTGGTATGTCGGGAATGGGCGAGGTGGGCACAGAAGAAAAAGAAAAAAAAAGTATATCATAAAATAAATGGAAGACATAAGTGAAGAACTTTTATTAAACAATATCGATAGTTATTATGACATGCATAAATGTTTCAAAGGGAAATTTGTATATACTTCCACCAAAAAAAGAACATCATACACACATCAATGGTGGTACTACGACAATTCTGATGGTATGTGGAAAAAAGATGTCAATAAATTAAAGTGACTATTTTCCTTGAATAATATTTTTCCAACTGTTTATCTCCATTTAAAAGACAACTACAATGATCGTCCTGACATTGTTAAAAAATAAATGACAGATTAAATGAACTAAAACCTCTTGTCAAACGAAGATATTCTAGGTAATGCACAAATAGCATGGTTCAAGGAGGATTTTGAAGACGATTGGATTTCAAACTCTGAGTTCATTCCTTTTAATAATGGAACATATCATCTTGAAGAAAAATGTTTCAAACCTTTCAGTAAAGATGATTACTGTTCAAAAAGATTAAGTACGATTATGATGAAATATTAATACAACTAGATTTGAAAAATTTTAAAGGAAATTGTTCCTGATAGAAACATTCGTGAATACTGAAAAAATCTATGAGTCATGCTCTCTACCACACTGGTCAAAGTATTGTTTATTTGAGTGGACCTGGTGGTAAGAAACTTGTAGATCTAATGATTAAAGCATTTGAATTCAGTTCATATGAACCTACTAGGTGATGAAATCATTAAAGCTGATAGAAACTACCCTCGTCCTAACGATCACTTGTTTTATCTCCAAAAAGAAGAAATTTGCGTACATGACAATGTCTCCATATCATATGGCTAGTGGTACTATTCAGAGATATTTGAACTTGATAAGTGATAAAAGTATTCCTTTAACTCTTCCACGTAAAGGTGATGTAACTATTAAAGTGCATTCAAAGTGTTTGTGTTATGTGACACTTTGCCAGAATTATACTTTAATCGACGTGCAAAAGCTATACACACAAATGATTCTGAACTAGACTCAGATTCAGATTATTATATAAAGCTTTAATGAAAATTATGATTCAATACTATCATAAAAATGTTAAAGAGCTGAATCAGTCAAACGAGAAGCTCCATTTAATAGACCACGAGTTTAAGTGTGGAGTCGGAGTGCGGATTGTAAGGCGTGTGGAGTGTGGAGGTGTGCAGAACAAAATGTACAATGGATTGCAAGTCAAACGACGAAATGTGATTGATTATGTTAGTTAAAGTTCTTACCGTCTTTTATGGTCGGAAATACATATGAGAATTCTATTGGCAATTGTGACGATATTGTCAATAGAATAAAAGGTGGGGGGGTGGCATGTACATTTATGGTTGGAAAAGCACATGATTTTTAAACAATTACGAAGGTGTATAAAAATCTAACGCTTTAAATACAGTCGAGAAGTTGTGGTAGTTGTTGATCAGGATTGTTGTTGTTGTTGTTGCTTTTGCGATTATAATAGCGAGAGGACATCTCCCGAATTTTATCAGGGCGTTTGATGGCAAGGAGATGATGGACAGTTTGGGATTTTCAGATTTTAAATGGGCGAATTCTTCATTAATAGCAAGATAAAGTCGTATAAAATCTGTTTTTGAAAGTGTTTTACGTGTTCTTTAAGAGGATATGAGTCCATATTTATTACATTATAGCGAGAAGAAATTGTTTTAAAAAAAAGCGCGTAAAAAAGTGAATTTTATTTCTCATACATAAATAAAACGAGAATAAGTATGACACGAACTAACTTGGATGAAATGAGGGAAAGGCACTGAAAAGGATGGATATATTACGGTATAAACATTTGGCGAGAGAATGGAAAAAAGAGAACAGGGCAAGACCAGAGAAATGGCAAGATTTAGAATCTTCAACGTTAACAATCAAACAAATTCTCAATTTTGACTGGAAATAAGAGCAAATAATTGTGGTGGATCTAGATAAAAAGATGAAGCATACACTGCAAAAAAGTGGTTTGAGGAAAACATAGGACCTTTGAATGAAGAAGAAACTCTCATAACTGAAACAGGATCAAAAGGGCATCACATATATTATGAATATGATGAGAGAGTAAAAATGTAAATAACAAAGAGAAGCATATAGACATTTTGACAGATAAACATTGTTGTTATGAAGGGAATGGTTACAAAATAATAACGGACAAAATAAGGAGGCTATCAGATATAGAAATAGAAAAATTAAATTCTTTACATCCAAATCAAATCAAATCAAAAACCAGTCAGGTTCTGGATCAAGGAAATTAAAAAAGGGCGAAACAAAAAAAGTAAACAAAATATTAAATAGACGCGTACTGGAGGAGGGTGGGACTTAGAAATGGGAGAAAATACTAAATTAACAACAAGAGGAAGACAATGCATAGTACAACCAGATATTGACGGAGATAGGTCACAGCTGCGTATATCAATGAAAATGGTATTGGTTTTAAGAACTGTTTCAGTCATGGATCTGTCCAAATGAGACAGGAAGATACCAGTCAATTAATGGGGTACTTCAGTGACATTAAGGAAAGAAGAAGATGATATTTATAACTCACTAGTTGGAAACATTCAAGAATGTGCCAAAAGGAAAAGTATAGAAAAATGGAGGGAACTGGTGCCGTGTACAAAGAAAACGGGCATTTGCTTATGAACTATTCATTGAAAAACCTGAAAAGTTTCTGAATACAATTTTGAGAGGAAACCCAATGTGGTTGAGCAATGCTTACAACATTCAAAAATTGTCTCTATACTGACCAAATATGACGATCATAACTTCCCATACTTAGAGAGGACGAAGCTTGGTATGGTTTCAAGAATGGAATATATTATAGAAACATGTGAATTCGTAGAAATACCTGAAGGATGTGATGATGTGGAGGAAGAATACATATGTGAGGAGAAATTAGGAGAAAAAGTTGTAAATATTTGACATCAATTTCAGAAAAACTTTGAATACAGAAAATTTCGACAAAGTACTTAAATATCAATTCATGATGAGGTTGTTGAGTTCATTTATGCAATGATTGGAAGAATGTTTGGTATAAGGGACAAGTGGGATGTTATGTTATATTTGTTAGGAGAAAGTGGTTGTGGAAAAAGTGTTGTTCTAGATGTTGTAAGAAGCTTTTTTGACAAAGTTGGAAATATAAATGAAACATTTGAAGACAAATTTGGATTGGGGTATATTAAGGACAAAGACATTGTAATTAGTGACGATTTACCCAAGGAAATACATAGATTCTTACCACAACAGACATTTCAGTCTATGGTTTCTGGGGGAGTATGTCTTGTGCAATAAAGAACGGAGATGCAGTGGACTTTGTATGGAAAACACCATTGATGTTTGCAAGTAATTACATGATCAGTTATACAGATATGGGGCAAATTAGCAGACGTGTGATGGTGCACAGTTTGAAAACATTGTTAGACAGAAAGACACTTCGTTGATTGATAGAATAAGAAAAGAAGAACTAGATGCAATATTGTACAAGTCCACATTGTTGTACAAAAATGGGAGGAGCGTGTCGGAAATAAAAGCATATGGGATGTGGCACCTTCTTATTTCATTGAAAAGCAGGAGGATCTTAGAACAGAAAGAAATCCATTTTTCAAGTATGTCAAAATACATTACGTCTATGATGAGAATTCTGTATGAGACTGAAAGACATTAAGTCACATTATGAGAGCACCACAAAAAAATCAGGTCAAAATTGTAAAGGAAGTATCTGGCATGTGATAGTAGATATCAGCAATTAAAAAACTAATATGCAAGGATTGCAGGAAGATCATAAACGAGGATGTTGTAACAATACGGGAGTAAGAATTATACGTCGGAAGATGTGATTAAAGGGATAAAAGTTAGAAACATTTGCTTAATGGTCTTTCTATATTTTCTATATTTTTCTATAAACTTTATTTGTGACCATGGGAAAAAAGTTTAAATGTTGTGACAGGATTATCAACAACAAATTTTTTCTATATTTCTATACAAAAAAAGGCCAAAAATTCTCATAAAAAAATAAAAATTAAAAAAATTAAATATTATGAATGTAAAATGGCTTGTAGAAAATATAGAATATAGAAGAAAAAGGGAGGATATTATGGTCGTTGTTATTACCTTTCAATCATAATATGAGAGTGATGGAGAGGGGTAAAAATATAGAAAAAAATAATATATGAAAAATATCAAAAAATTTCATATAATAAGTTTGCGGAATAAATAGAATCTGTTCGACGAGGTTCAATATGTATGAAAATGCTGAGGAATAAAATCGATAAATTTATTAATATGTTGACTTTTTAGTTCCAGACCATTTAATAAATTCTCATTATTTACCATTTATAAATAAAAAGGCCTCTAAAAAAGCTACAAATAATTCATTATAACCAATTCGTTTTTTATATTGTTTCATCATTCTCTATATACAGGTATCTTCTTTATAGTATTTTTTTAAATATTCTCGGACCTCTTTTGTATCAGCTTGTGTCATCATCCATTTAACTTTTCGTTTATCAAGTTTTATCAATTCTTTATGTAATTTTTAAGAAAAATTTATATCCATGTTTTCATTAATTGTAATTGAATTTATAAGCATGATCTTCTATATATGGTGGATAAAAAAAAAACAAAATCACCTTCTTTGGCCTTTTCTAATATATTTTCATATGACTTATTGTATATTTTTCCTTTACTATTATTTAAATACTTACTACATTTTCTATTTAATAGGTGTTGTGTTCTTTTAAAAACGAATATCACCCATCCTTGTTATATTTAGATCCAGTCGTTCGAATCTAAACTCGTTTCTTATTTCTATATTTCCCATAAACGCACAATACTTCATTACATATACAATTGATCCTCTTAAAACATCATATCTCATCTTTGGTATTTTTTCTGTAATTTCTCGCACATGCAACTCTATCTTTCGATTTCCTAACACTGCCCCCCCTACGTTTTTAAATAATTCAATAATCTTTTCTGGATTCTCTTTTACTATTTCCCACACATTTATCAAATCCTTATTTTGTCATTTATTATCCAGCGTTCAGGTCCCAATCTCAACAACATGCCCACTTCCAACAAATGGCTCATATATGTGTTATAATCATCTGGAATATACCTTATAAACTTATTAATATGCTTGGTCTTGTTCCCTTGCCACTTTATAAATGTTCTCATTCACTGCTTTTTTAAACCATTTATAAATAAAAAGGCCTTTCTGACAACTTATTTTAACTACAAATAATTCATTATAACCAATTCAGTTCCATAAGAGTAACTACTAATCCTATATACACTAATTTTTTTAATTCTATATTCACCAAATAGCTTACGAATTTCTTTAGTATCAGCTTGAGTCATCATCCATTTAACATTTCTTTTATCCAATTTTTTTAGTTCTTTATATAAATTTTCTAAGAAATCCTCATCTATATTTTCGTCAAAATTGTAACTGAATTCGTAATCTTTTTTTCTTTATAAGGTGGATCTAAAAACAAAATCGCCTTCTTTGGCTTTCTGTTCTGTAGTATTTTTTCATATGACGTATTATATTTTTCCTTTGCTATGATTCATGAATTCACTACATAGTCTTATATTTTGATAATATGAATCTTGTAAACGGATAATATTATTTTTTAATATGTTAAGATCAAAACCCTTGAATTTTAATTCATTTTTCACAATTAAATTACCCATATATACACAACCTTTCATTACATAAACATTGAAGCTCTGAATACATCAAATTTCATTTCGTATGTTTTCTGTAATGGTTCTACACACTTCTAATTTATTTTTTTTTTTCGTTTTTAAAAGTCGACCAACTTCTTTGAATATTTTATCACCCCCTCAGCATCATTTTTTACACTTCTAAATACATTAATCAAGTCCTTGTTTATATCATTAATAATCCAACGCTCAGTTTGTAATTTCATAACATTGCACCACTTCCAACGAATGGCTCAATATAGTATTATAATCGTCCTGGTATTTGATCCAAAATTTATTCAAGTGTTTGCTTTTGTTCCCCAGACCATTTAATAAATGTTCTCATTATTTTTCCATTTATAAATAAAAAAAGCCCTCAATTTCAGAAATGTAATTGAGGGCTTTCATTACAACCACACATACATTTTACACAGCCACTTACATACATATTTACACATCACTTGCATACATATTTACACATCACTTGCCATTTACACATCACTTTACATATTTACACCCCTTACATTCTTCTCTAAGAATCATTTTATTACATTATCATGCATTTTTACTGTAGTTATATACCTTCTTTGATACTATTCCATAATTCTCCATATTGCCCACCTGGGCCGCCATTCTTAATATTGTTTAAAAAAGCACTCTTTGTATTCTTGTATTTATTCCTTGTATCATTTCATCTACTGTTGCTGGTTCATTTCTATCCAACAAGAATGAACACAATCTACCATGGATGCCTCTTCTTCGAATAAGAGAAAGATTTCTTTGAATTAGTGCTTCAGTCAAACCCACACTTGAACTTGCCCGTGTTTGTTGAGAACTTGAAGTACCGGTTTGATTTTGATATACACTTGAACTTGCCCCTGCATTGGATCTTGAAGGTGGTTGATAGGTTGGATCCTTGATCTCGTCATCGTCAACAGGTATAGCTCGTTCTTTACCCTTGTTGTTGGTGGGAGTGCCTCTGCAAGAACTTCATCATCTCACTTTCATCCTCATATCCACTGTCGAGGTCATCTTCAATTGGGTGAGGTTCTTGTGCTTCTATAATATACTTTTCAACATTCACTTTGGGTCTGTCTACTTTTCTCTTACTCCATTCAGGGAAGAATATGTTGCTTGTTCTAATTTATCAGTGTTACACTGTCTCCCATAATATTCATTGTTGATATAATATTTGCAATGTAGTTCTTGTAACTTCATATACTTCTGTGTCAGTATATAATGTTCTTGTATCTCTGGATTAGCCTTACCAGTCAATCTTCCAATCATTTGACAGAGTCCTACAAGATTTTTAGTTTCACTAGGTCCGTAGAACATGCCACAGCCATGAGAGGGTTCTGTTGTGTCAATGCTACAAAACTAATACCTCTTCCCATCAACTCTATCCCAATCATCAAGCCCCACTTACAATCTAAGATCCAACATCTCGTAAAGTTCCAATTGAAATGTAGTCAATTATAACTTCATATTCATTTTGATCACGGTCATCATTTTTTTTGATTTTTTATTCCTTTAATCCCATAAATATTCAAAATCTTGTTTCATATCGAAGTCTTTGAAAGTTACACTAACACCATCACCATTGAAAGTGGACACATTTCAATTCACTTGAATACATACCTTGAATGTATTTTAAGTAAGTCTTCTTCATGATTTTCACCATCATGTCCTTTTTTGTTTCTTTTTTGTATTTATCTGTACACAATAAGAACATCCCCTTTGCATTTCTCCTCTTTCTCTGATTTCGTTGTTAATTGAATCCATAACTTCTCGTATGTGAATTCACATTTCCTCTGTGTTGAATTTGAAGGGGTCCAGAGTAGTCGTCTCTTCTCACATTTATTTGTTCAATGATTTCAGGTTTGTGAAGAAATACAACATTATCAGGAGTTGCAGTTACAAACACTCTCTTCATCACTCCCTCTCATTTTCAATCTTTCCAAACCTTGATCCATTTTTGATGACTTTTTGCTTGACCAGTTTTTACTCTTGTAATATTTTCATCTTGGTGACTACATCACTCTCATGAACAAATACTATAGTAGTCATTTCTCTTTTGTCCAAAGAACTAAATAATTTTTCGATTTGTTTTTCATTGTCCATCATACATATCACTACACTGCTTTTGCTATTTATTTGTTCCTCTGTCAAGTCCACTTCTGTGGTCAACAGAGTAGAGTTCTTCAATCTAAAGTTCTCTGGTTTGTCCAACCAATTGAGAATCGAGAGAGTAATTGATCTCGTTGAACTGTTCGGTTATCCGATGAAATGACTAATACGATTCGTTGTTTAATACATTTTTCACCCAATGAAATAACTTTGTTAGTTTTTCCCATTTGAGTCATAGCATAGACTAACATTTTGGTTCCATCGTATATCTCAGTTTTCGCTAGTTCTTAACCGTACACGACTACTAGCTACAATTGATCCAATTTTCTATCGTAAATCAAGTCATTCATATATGTTTCATAATTTCTCATCCATTTCTTTCATCAAGAATCCGTAATTTAATCAATCGTTTCAATTCATCGTTTTGTTCATTTCTAAGGTATTGTCCAACATTCCTAGATAAATTCATGGGTCCTCTTGTTCTCAATAGTGTATCAGTGTTCATTTTCAAAATTTGTTCACTTGACTTTACAGGTGGTGATCTCAAAGTCTGCTTGAAATTCAATTTTTGGTGCGAGGGCGTCTGTTCGACCAGTTCCCCAAGAACACTACCAGCTGAAAAATGAATAGATGATAGTGTAAAATAATATATGAAAAGTTTTTTGAAATTTTTTTGATATATTATATGTGGCGTTAGGAACATTTTAATTGACAAATGTCTAACAATGTGTGAGAAGGTGTTTCAGATGGTTTCTTTGAAGAGGAGGATTACGTTGGTAGAATTTCTTTTGAAGATCATTGAGTTTTTCCAAGTTTTTAACAGCATAAATAGTTGAATGGAGTGCACTAGAGTTATTTTCTTAAGATCATTTATTTTAGCTGAGACATGAAGATGGAGTCGAACGAGGTCACGTTGAGACATATTGTCAATGAGTTGAAGAAGTTCATTAGACAACATATTAGTTCAAAAATGGCAGTGAAATAAGCTTTAAATGTGTAGCGCGTAGGGTTGCCAAAAAAATGTTAAAATAATATCAATGGAGAATGAAGTTTTAACAATGGCGTGTGTGAATTGTGGAAAGATGACAAAGAAAAAGAGAGGGAAATGGGCGGGAGGATGTGTATGGTGTGAAAAAATGTGCCAAAGCGAGAGTTGAGAGTAATGAAATTATTAAAAACAGCTGGATATAAATATGTACATGACAAAGTAATAAGATCAGCAGAAAATATGCGTATGATAATGAAGGGAATTTGACAGGAATTGTTGAAACAAAGACAATTAGAAATACAGACCAGATTTCATAATAAAGGCCAGGTCACATTTGTAATACTTGAGGTAGATGAGAATCAACATAGAAATTATGGTCACACACAAATATGTGAGATGATAAGAATGAACAATATAATATGAGCTTGGTAGTCCAACAAGATTTATAAGAATAATCCAGATGCAGTAGTGGATGAAAAAGAGAAAGAAGAAGTATTAATGGAAGTTATTGAAAAAGCAATGGAAGAAGAATGCAAAGTGTGATTGAAAGAATATATGTGTTTTATGGAGATACTTACGAATATAAAAATAGCAAAAAAGAGAGAAGAGCAGTGCAAAAAGTAATAGATGGATATTCATATGAATACGTAGATGGAGAACTAAAAATGTTAAGGGATGAGTGCTTGAGGACATACGATAAATATGAAAGTCCAGAAAGAGAAGATTATAAGTTTACCAGAGTGCATGGGAAATAAAATAAGAATTTTTTGAAAAGTTTTTGATATAGATTAATTTTGCGATAAGGATTAAAAAAAGCTTTCAGAAAGGTTCCGGTTTTGTAGTGAGGTAAAACCGAACACTACAAAGCCGCAGAAAGCTTTTTTTAATAAGTGTCAAGAAAACACCACATTCAAGAATAAATAATGAGGACCATAAAAATAACATATTAAAAAATTTTGGAAAAGATTTGATATATGTATTTTATGAAATGCCCGCTAAAATGCGAGAGTATTTTCTACAATAACATGAGTGTTACTGTGACTATTAGTGTGGAGTAGTGTTCGTATTAGGGTGGCGAATTCTATAGATAAGAGATTTAGTAGAGTCAGGTTGAAGCATTTTACGTTTATGGAATTCATTATATAGTATTAGTAGAAAAAATGAACACTAAAAGGATTGAACAAGTGTTGAAATACAAAGGTCCTATAATTAATAAAGAAGGAAAGAATTTACAGAAACTATACATGAGAACTTGAGAAATTGCAAAGGGAAAACAAAGTGAAATATTCATATGGAAAAGAATCAAGTGGAAAAAGAATCAAGTGGAAAACATAAAGATTATGGAAGACTTTATGCAGACAAAGGCTACCAAAACATGTCAAAAAAAGTAAGGAATTATAATGAATGAAATGTACATAGATATTGATATAAAAAATTGTCAACCAGTACTGTTACATCAATTAATGAAGGAACATAAAAAGCAAAGTGAACTCCTAAAGAATTATGTAGAGAATAGAGAAGTAGTCTTGAAAAAGTATGGATTGATAAACAGGGTTTCTGTCCATTATATATGATGAAGAATGTTTCATTGAAAATGAGGACATACAAAAAATGCATAGATTAATATATGGAAAAGGAGGATTGGTAAGATCAATATTAAGTGATGGTGATGAAAAATATACTAAAATAATGTCAGACGTAAATAAAAATAAAGTAAAAAATAGAAAGGATCATTTTTAGCAAACGTTTTGCAAGATATTGAAAATCAAATATTGATGGTAATGTATAAAAAGTTCAAGGAAATGGATCTAGAAATAGGAACATTAATGTTTGATGGGCTGACAATTGAGAAGAATAGTGCAAGGGATAAAACATGGATGAATTACTCTTGGAAGTAGAGAGAACAGTGAAAAAAGAAACTGGTTATGAAATAAAATTAGTAGAAAAGCCAATGGAAGAGAAATGGACTCCAGAAACTGAAACTGAAGATACAGATGAAGTAAATGAAATGAAGACTTATGTAAAAGAGACATTGGGTGACACAATAGATGAGATTCAAAAAATTACTAGGGATGATGGTGAAGTTGAATTAAGAGCCAGAATGACGATGCTTCTTACTTTTATGGATCATTCAAAAAGTGTGAGAATGGATGTGAGAGTCATCATGTTATGATGAGCAATGGATATCATGCAGAATGTGTAAAGTGTTGTATGAAGATTCCTGAAAATACATCATTAATATTCCAGCAAAGTTCAATATATTGAATCAATACTTTGGGATAAATATGTCTGTGACAATAAACAACTACAATATTGTGGGGTCAGATTCTATAGAAAATGTGGAAATTGATGATAATTTTTTGAAGATAAGAAGATAAGAAAGTATTTAAAAGAAATAATAAAGTCAAAAAAAATCATATATAGCAAGATTATTTCATCATATTTATCCAAATATAGTATACAGTGATAAAAAATGGTATGTATGGGAGTCAGAAACCAGAATATGGTGTTTGGATGATGAGGGTATTATATCAAGTTTCAATATTATGAATTTGGAGAAAATATTTGAAAAAGTGATAGATTATTACAAAACCAAAAGAGCTGAAGAAAAGTATGGAAAATTAATATCAAATGTAAATAACATTATAAAGAATTTAAATGAGCCAAGTTTGAAACGAGATGTTTTAACTGAAAGTAAATACTTTAAGAAAAATAGGAATTTTGCAAACTTATTAAATAGCAATTTACATTATATTCCATTTACAAATGGATTGTATGATTTATCAAGTGCAACGTTCAGACAAATACAACCAGAAGACTATATTCAAGATACTACTGGTTATGATTTTGTAAATGGGGAGACAGGATTAGAAGCAGAAGTGTGGAATGTGTAAAGCAAATATTACCAAACGAGCGTGTAAGAGACTACATGTTACAGCAAATGAGTTATGCATTAGATGGAAAGAAACCAAATACAATATTCATGATACTAACGGGGAGTGGTTCAAATGGAAAGAGTATTTTATTAACATTGATGGAGATGACAGTAGGAATATTTGCGGATAAAGGTCAAGTTACTCTTATGACTCGAAAGAGAGGAGATCCAAACCAAGCATCTCCTGAGCTAGTAAAATATAGAACTAAACGATTTGTATTTCTAAGTGAACCAGAAGATGGTGAGAAATTAAACATAGGACTACTGAAGGAATTGACAGGCGGCGAGTCTTTTGTTGGAAGAGAGTTATATTGTGGGTGTATAACATTTAAATTGTATGCAAAATTTTACTTGGCTTGTAACACCATGCCTCAAATTAAAGGGGATGAAGCGTTATGGAGAAGAATTAGAGTTGTGAATTTTGAATCAAAATTTGTAGAAAATCCGTCAAATCCAAATGAATATAAAATAAATAAAAACTTGGAAAATGAAATGAAAGAAGATCTTAGATGGAGGCAGACATTTATGAATATATTGATAGATTATTATAACAAAGAAGAAATACCTGAACCACCTGAAGTGTTAGGTAGAACTGATGAATATAGAATTGAGAACAGTATGAAAAATTGGATTAAAGAATATAAAAGAGTCTGAAACTGATTTATAGACTCAAAAGAATTATGCGACTGGTACAAATTGGATAATGACCTTAAGGTATTTGGCAACCAAGATAGAGGAAAATTACGTACTGAAGTACTAGGGTTATCAACAAAGTGTTCAAAAAAATATAACATGTATTACTAAGAAAATAAATGGAAAAACAAAAAGTGTTTGGGAGGGGTTTAAAATAGATGATGGTGATGGTGTATAATGATATTGTCGTGGATGTGGGTATTTGAGAGGGTTAGAACGGTTAGAAAGGGTTAGAACGGCTTTTTTTTGCAAAGTGAAAATATACCATTTTTATATCAAAATTTATAAAAGGTTAGAAGGTTAGAAGGTTAGAATATTTGAAGGTTTTTGAAACTAAGAGGGAGATAGAATATTTTTTTTCAGCAAAAAAAAAAATTGCAGATATTCTCAAAAAAAGTGAAAAACGTTCTAACTCTTCTGTCTTCTAACCTTTTATAAATTTTGATATAAAATGGTCAAGAAATGAAAAAAAAAAAAGTTATTCTAACCTTCATTCTAACCTTCTAACCAACACAATAGGTTCATATTAGGGGTAGTTTGTTCGACAGGTTCATATTAGAGTTAGCAAAATGTTAGAATCAGTCAGGGTTAATTTCCAAATAAGGAATAGTTCGGAACGTCTGTTCGACGGGTTCGATCTGAAACAGAATACCAAATAAGGAAATATTAGAGAAAAGCTAATGAAATTTACCATAAATTAGGAAAAAATATTGGGAAAAATATATGAAAATTTTTAGAAAAAAAACAAATAATATGTTTCATGTAAGAGCTAGTGAAATGTGACACAAATTAGAATAATATTGAGATTAGATTTTTAGTGGCGATGTAATATACATTTCAGTTGATAAATATATTACACATTTTATCAAATGAAATGTAACCATAAATTAGGTTAGAAATGTTAAAAAAAGACTTTAGTTGCTGATGTAATATACTTTTCAGTTGACAAATATATATTACAACATTTATTCAAATATACACCATATTTATGTCACATTATTAGAAAGAAGACAAAAAATTAGGATTAGGGCTAAAAAAAGTCAAATAATTAGAAAAAATCCAGAAATATGATTAAAATACTCTAAATTCTCGCGAAACAGTCCATAAAAAAAACTTTAATATCAAATTTTATTTAAAAAAATCTTTATATATTATATTTTGTTCTTTTTTTGGACATTATTTCTAAAATTTGTTTTCTTGACACTTAAAAAAAAAGCTTTCTGCGGCTTTGTAGTGTTCGGTTTTGCAGCGCTATGGGCTTTCTCTTACATTTTTCTCTTCACTCAAACCATACTTTTCCTGCCATCACACTTCTCATTCCACCTCTGTATTCCTAAACTCATACTCTTTGTACAAGATCACTTTTTTCTCACACTTTCTCACTCTCACCTTTCCTTCCACCTTTCCTCTTTTCAACTCCCATTCCCAGTTGTTTCTCCAAATTTATCACTTTTGCTGCATCATCTCTCACTTCTACATACTTCATTATTATTCTTACTATCTCCATTGGCATTCTTCCATACACATTCTCTTTCTTGTCTCTGTGTTTTGCACACTTTTTTCCTTCCCTCGACTTTACTCCACACACTTGTCCTTACGTGCTCCTTTCTGTACTCGTAGTCACACATCCTTAACTCCACCCACCAAGTTCCTCACAAAATTCACTTTTTTCTCGCCGAGAATTCATTTCTTTTCAATTCCTTTGTTTTTTCTTTCCACACATATTCTATCTTTTCTCTAACTTCTTGGATTAATGTTTTATCAGTTGTCACAACTATGTCATCAACGTAATTTAACGTCACACAATCATCCCAATTATTCCAGTATTTTATCGCCAATTCATGTATCGTTACAGTATCCATTCTCACTAATATTTCTTCTTCGTGGTCCTTACGCTCCAATATTTCACATTTTTGACCCTTTCTTTTCCCGTTCTTCAGTATGTGTTTGCATTTTTACTCTCATATTCTTCAATCCATGATTCATATGCTTCCACCAATTGTGGTACATTCTTCATTTTTCCCTTCACTTTCATTATTTTTTCCATATTTTCTTTGTGTAT
>JAIVFJ010000555.1:0-25110 GCA_025765615.1 Zopfochytrium polystomum
TCCACTGGTTCGGCCAACGCTGCATCGTCGTCATCCTCATCTTCTTTCTCTGGAGGGTCGCCGACAACCTCGGCCTCGACAATGAGCTCGGCGGCAACATATCCATCGTACTCAAGCGTTCCTGGTGCTTCTCCACTGCACGGCCACTCCAGATCCCTTTCTGCCGGCTCGGGCGCTGATGAATTCGGAAGCAGTGTTGGCATGGGCAGTGTTTATCTCCCGCTCTTCCCCAACCACCCGTCCGCTCCATGAAGCTGTCCCCGGCAAACGCCCGGTTTGAATCCAAACTGTCCGAGTACCTGCACCACCTCGACCGGAAGGAGGCATCAATCCAAAAGGATCGTGTAATGCTCCAAGATATTCGTCAGGTTCGATCACTGCTCTCCAACCCTCGCGCGATCACCGGCGATGCTGCGGACAGCGATGGTGTCGGTGGAACCTCCTCATCCTCATTCGTACCGTCGTCAGTGTCGTCCACATCCTCAACCCTAGCCGCCGCTGTGGCCCGCGCCGATGGCCAATCGAGTGAGCCGACCACCGACGAGCCGTTCCAAACGCGGAGAACGCCAACGACCACCCCGGCGCCATCACCAAAGTCCAAGTCGAAAACGAAGGGAACAAAGAGCCGCCACAAATCTCCCAACCCACCACCGGTTGCACCTCGACGGTCCTCCCTGCCCGATGACCGCGGATTTAGCCAATACGCTGTGGTCCAGCCGGTACCAGCCTTACCATCGATTCCATCCCAAGGGGTGCCGTCGAATGCCGCTCCACCGGCACCGCCTCAGCCACCTTCGCAACTCTTTCCTTCCACTCCTCCTCAGGGACTTGCCCAGTTCGCGTCTGCGTATCCCTCCCCGTATCAAAACTACCAGCTCATGAACGACTCTCCAGCCCCAACTCCGCCTCCAAAGAGTCCTCACCAACAGTTTTCCCGCCAAAGTCCCACCGTGGCCGCGCTCTCTATGCAGCAACAGCAATCCAACGCGCTTAGTAGTTCACCTCAGCCTTATCGCGTCCTGCCTCAAGCAGCGGAGTTTACTCCACTACCAACACCGCAGCAACGCAAACGCCAGATGCAGCAACACCAGCTTCCTCCAAAGGCCAGCACAGCGCCAAACCTGATGTCTTTGGTCCAATCGGCAGCACAACAACCACAGCTTGGTCCCTCGCAGTTCAACCTGCGGCCCACACCATCTACGTCTATGCCGGCAGACTACTCCTTTCCTTCCGTTACCGATGCGCCATTGCGTGGCCGTGCGCCAAGTCGACATCGAACGCCGTCCCCAACCCCTGCGGCGCCCAATGCCCTGTCGTACGGCTTTGCCGCCTCCGACTCGGAGGACCGTTCAGAGTTCAAGTCTCTTCCAAACTCTGCCGCCACGCGCAACCCAACCGTCAGTGCGCCCCCGCAGCAAGTGCATCAATTTTCACAGGGCCAGTATGGCGGATCGCCGTCCCTTGGCTTTGCGACGGCCGACCAGGCAACCTTGCCTCCTGCGGCCGTGCAGCAGCGCTACGTAGTTGTGGGTCCCGGTCCTCCTCCTCCGGGAGCCATGCAATACTATCAGCCCCAACCCCAGCAGCCAGTATACCCGTCGGTGGCCACTCGCAGCTCCCGAGAGACGAAACGCCTCTTTGGCGGAAACACGGACGGCGGAAGCAGCGGCAAGAGTGACACTAGGAACACCAATATGAACAGCAATATCAATGTTAGCTTCGACAGTGGCAAGAACAGCGTCCACAGTGGCAGCGGACCGGGCTGGTTCCGGCGGGTCGGTCAAAGAGTGCGGAGACGCTGCTGCAGGGGGGCTTTGCTGGGTTTGCCAGCGCCGCCGCTGCGGCCGCCGCCGCCACCACGGCTTCGGGCGTCCCGTCGCGACGCAGGCCGTCTCTTGATCGTGATCGTGCGGATGACGTAGGGGGTGGCGCGGGATGGACGATTCGACGGCCGCCTCCTTTGCCGGATGAGGGAACTTCGGGGGCTGGAGTGGCGAAGGCGGTTGGGGTTGAAGGAAAAAAACGAGGAATCGTGAAAATCGGAAACGCAGGCCGTTTCCAACACCAACTTCAAGCGCTCCATTCTGAGTGTGATTAGGCCTGTTACTTAACGAATGTTTTGCCTTGGAGTACAACATTGATGCGTGCAACTCCGACTCCGGCTTGACGAAATGCAAACTGAAGATTTTCTCTTCGTTGTTTCAGGTCTATAAGATGATCGGGTTTTCATTGAGCCCCTGTCCATTGCCCAAAACTCGTTGACACGCGCATACAGGATGGTGGTAACAAAAAAACCAGGCACGAAAACGGGTCAACAACAAAGCAGTCCAGTCCACAAAGAACGAACCAACGGTAGTTCAAGTAATGACAAAGAGCGGTAGCGAGTATATCAGAAGGAGTTATAGGGAGATAGGAAGTCCAGATGGGATCAGGAGACGGTGAATGTATGGTCGGACTACATCATTCGATTCGTTGGGTTAAGAGTATTGGAACGCGGGTGGCATCTCCTCAACGCAATCCACCATTACCTCTTCTTTTTGCCAGTTGATAGGGCGAGAGAATACGCGGATGGCGCTGAAAGAGTTCCCGTAGCTTTGGTTTTGCTCACTCCAGCGCTTACAGCCGCTGTGGAGATCGGAGCCGCCCCCTTGCCACCGTCGTTGGGATTGGCGCACCTGACGAGCTCGGCACTTCGCTTTGCGGAAACCTCAGACCGGTAGGTCCCTGGAGTGGAATGGGATTAGGAGCGATCCCAGGCTGTTGTTGCTCCTTCAGCAAAGCGATCGGAATCAGTGCCATTGCTGCCAATGGGTTCAGGGCAATAGGAGCCTGCGGTAGAGCAGGAGGAGACCCTTGCGCAAGAGAGTAGGCTATGGATTGTTGCACCGGGGTTGTACTGCCACTATTAGGTATTGGTGGTGGGAGGGGGGCTGTGGGCGGTTTCCAATAACGTTTAAAGGATTGATCGGGGGGGAAACGGTCGGCGGCGTTTTGGAAGGGTTCAATGATAGACCCGATACATCAAGGCTGTTTCCGCTGCGGCGGGAAGGCGACCCGGCAACTGGTGGGGGTGTTTGATGCAACTGGAGGCCCACCCAATGGGGGGACAGTGGGGCACCAGGGGCGGAGGGCGAGTTCTGGTACGCTTGGTGATGCGGGTACGGCTGTGAGCCCTGCTGAAAGTACTGCTGCTGGTACTGACTGCTTGGCGTTTGTGTCGAAGAAAGCGACGAAGCCTCCTGCCAGAGGTAAGGGCCGGGCGCATTCATGTAGGGTCCCGCCCCAGGCGGCGTTGGCTGGGGTTGGACCATCATTCCATGAGTGGATCGGGGGGAAACCGTGGAGCGCGGCTTACGAGAAACATCCAAAGATGGTACGAGAGGTACGATTTGTGGCTGCGAACGGGCCGTCGCTCGTGGGTATCGTGAGGATGGCGGAACCGTTGAGACTGGTAGTATGGGTTGACGACTGGCTCCGGGAGCATCTCGCAGAAGCTCTTGTGGCTGGATTGGACGAGAGGTTGGAACGGAGTGGTTTCCCAGTGATGGCCCACCCATCAATTCCAAATGCTGCTGCTGCAACATCAGCTGTTGCTGCTGAAGCTGTACTTGATGAAGCTTGAGCTGAAGCTCTGATAAATTGATGCCGTTAATGATTTGAAACACTATTCATCGCAGTTGTACCTTGTTGCTGGAGCTCCAACTGGTGCGCCATCTGCAATCGCTGCTGTTCCTGGGGAGATGTCTGTGAGTAGATCGACGAGGCGTAGCCTCGCTGCTGATATTGGACCTGCTGGGGAGCCTGCGCGAACGATTGTCCATCGAACAACGTTTCTGAAGGCATCAAGTTTTGTGGTGGAGGTGGAGGGGCCATGGCCCGCCTTTCCAGCTTCTCGTGAATCAGAGCTATCTCGTCGGGGGTTGGGGCCCTCTCGCTTATGGCATCCGGTTGACGGTTGCTCGCCCGAGAGAGAGCGCGACCATTGCTTTCACGACCTGTTCTGACGCTATTGTCTGAATCATATTGCTGCTGCGGGCGGTGCTGCTGATGCTGCTGCTGCTGCTGCTGCTGTTGGTGGGGCTTGACGAAAGTCCTGAAGAGAACCTCGTTGTTGGAGTTCGATGAAGTCGTTATAGGTTTTGTTGCTGGATTTGCTGTTGCTGCAGATCCAGTTGCTGCGAGTAGGGAGACATGTGCAAGGAGGAGCTGGAGGAGGGAGTGCTGGCAGAAGTGCCAAGGTGAGGCGGAAGGGCGGGGGGGGGCTGGTGGGGGGTCTGCGATCCGCTGGGTCCTCTGCTTCTGCTTCGGCTGCGGCTTCTACCAGCCGCCGCCTCCACCCCCTCCGTTGCTGGGGTTGTTGCCGTTGCCGGCGATGCCACTGCTCATAGGCTGGGGAAGGGGGGCGGGGAGGTCTGGGTTCCTGGCTTGCGGCAATCGCGAAGTGTAGCAAGTAGTCGCGGTCTTCGCCTTGCAGGAAGGTGAGTTGGAACGAAGTCGTCCAGAAGAGAGCAAGAGACAAGCAGAGCGAGAGAGAGCGAGAGAGAGAGAGAGAGAGAGAGGCAGGCAGACAGAGAGACGACAGAGAGACCGTGCACAAAAATCTGCCTGTTTGTGTCTTCTTGGTGGTGTAAGGCCGAGACAGACAGAAGTGCGGGCAGCACAAACACCGGAGGTAACGAAAAGGGACTTTTACTGCATTGGTATTGAGTTTGTGCTCCTAAATGCGACGGGCTCTGGTGAGGATATGTGCTTGTTGGTGTTTCGTTAGGAGTCAGTGGTCACAAAAATTTGTTGAATAATACGGTTGGAATTTTTGGATTGCCCTGGAACTGGTTGGAAACCAAAGCAAATAGTTCACCAAAAAGGAGCCGCCATTCCTTCTTGGCTTGGGAACCTTGGACTGATTCACCGGGCATTGGGGACGCACAGATAACCCCTGGAACCTGGGATACCCTTTTGCCTGGGCAAACCATTTGCCAGGGTGGAGTGATTGACAATGATCACGTTTGCAACGATCAGTGGAATTGCCATGGTCCATGTGGCCAACAGAAAAGGCGACATACAGTGCGAGACATGAAGAATTTAGAACAAAAGGGGACAGAATAAACTTTTTTTTTTTTTCCTACCATACCCAAACCATCCCCACTTACTGAAATCCAAAAATGCAGCGACGTGAATTGCATTGATATCTGCAGACCACTAATTGGGAGCACCAATTTTATCCTCCCTCCCACCTACGGTTGAAAAACAAGGCAGCCCTGGATGCCTGCTGGTTGTGAGGCTGCTGCACTGTCAGGGGAAGAAAGTCTTGTGAGACTATACTCACTCCTTTGACCCTGGGATCTGGGCCCTAGAGTGAGGGAAAGCAAATAATAGGCTAAAACTAACTTTGTTGAGCTGTTGTCTAGGGGGTGTTTCAACCCTACTACTTGCCTAGTCCACGAAGTATCCCTACTGATCTGTCTAACAGGGGTCTCAAACACGAAGAATGAACATTCAGAGGGACAATCCTCTGAAGGATTGGTGTGGGAGCACTGATTACTCATGGCTGCGGGCCAGTGCAAGGGGAAACAGAAGGGCACTCCCGAGGGCGCAACACAACTGCAGAATAAAGAGAGAGAAGAGGGGAATGGGGGTTTTTATCTCAGGAACCAACCTAATCTCAAATGCAACAGGAGTGGTTAATAATTACAGGACGGACAGGGTGCGACCTAGCGCCCCTCGTTGCCGTCAGTGCTTCAGGAGCCCTTGTCGTCACCAGCGACGGGGGGGGAGAGAGAGAAGGGAGTCGACTATGTAGGGGTCAGAAGGTTGCCAGCAGGGAACTCGCACGCAGAAACACCTGAGATCGTACACACACCCTGCCAGGCTGCGTCGGCACGATCACTCGACCAACGGGCTTTATCACATCGCACTCATACTCACACAGCTCACTCTCACAGCAATAGGACTGAGGCAGGCACTCGTAGATCGAACTCTCAGGTGTTGGGGGCTGTGCTACCGGCCTCCAACACAGAGCCAGCAGCGTCACACAGTCGGTGGTGGGGCCAGCTGCATTCCCCACCTGCAGCCCCTTAAGAGGAGCCCCTGAGGGGCCATGTACTCACCTGGGTGTGTACCACCTCTCACTATCGCCGATGTAAGCCAGATGGATTTAAGGGACTCTGTATTGGTGCCAAAGGACAGAAATCAGATTAAAAAAGAAAAAGGAAAAGAGAAATGGCCCAAAAACAGAGCGAGAGAAAATTGACAAGTCAACTCCCCTGACTTGGAGCATCCACCACAAATGCTCCAAGTCGCCCAACCCTATGCGTGTATGTACAAGGGCCGAAAAAATAATAAATTAGGCAGGCCTGGGTACGGCCTGTCCGGCACCCCATCCCTAGGCAGTCGGGCAGTCTCTGTTAGTCACCGAAAAAGAAAATATGTTGAGAAAACCCTGGTGCAATGGAAACGAAAGTAGTAAAAGCAGGCCCAATAATAAAGATGGGTTAGCTGCAAATACATTTGATAACACCTTGGAAAGTAATGAACCGGGAATAATGTTAGGAGTCCCGATCCTTGCGGTCTTATGACAGGTACGCTATTTTTTGCAAAAAAATCCTAGACTTTATCACTGAGACCTCAGTGTAGTCTCACAGTCTTCATCTTGGACAAAAGTGTCAGTTCAAACCCAAAAAAAAACAAAAACAAGCAAAAGGAAAATGTGTATAAGGAGCAGCTATGTCAATACTTGGTGGAACCCCTTCATCTTTGATGACAGCCTTGATTTTTCTTGGCTTACTTTAGACGAAACATTGAAGGAACAAGTGGGAAATTTTGGTCCACGTGCTTGTAACTAATTTTTTCAATGCTGGAACTGCAGAAGGGCAATCTGTTTGCACTTTTACTTAAATGTTCCCAGAAATTCTCAATTGGGTTTAGGTCCAGGCTTGTGCAGGCCAATTAAGAACTTTCAATCCACGTTTCTGAAACCATTGTCCCACTTTTACTGCTTTAAGAGCTGTGGTGCATTGTCTTGCTGATAGATGAAGTTTGCAGTGATATCGTTTTGAGAGTCCTTTTTTATCCATAGTCCAGGAAACCCTCAAACTCCACATCCAGACTGCCAATATACTTGGTTGAGTTGAGCTGGCTGTGAACGAAAAGCATCCTGGGTTCAAACCCATGAAAGTGTTAGTTTTGGGTCCTTTGGTGTAAGCAGTGTGCAGGAGCTTTGACCTGATACTGCTCTGCAAGGATGACTTGCAGCATTTTTGCAAGTGATGGTTCTTGTAACAGTTTTGTATAAAGACAAACACAAGACTGACAGAAGCCAAGATCAACCTCCCACCACCACCACCTTCAGTCATGTATTACCTCAATATCCACAGCAGCACAACCCATAGACAATCCAGCCCAACGAAACCTTTCATACAAAACTGTTACCCATCCCAATCACTTCCCCCTTGATTTCAACAAGATCCAATCAGTAGAAGGGGTTGTACGCTTTTCAGATCTGCCAACTTTGGAAATCAATCACAGACGCTACAGACATCATACAGCAATTCCGTTACTACAATTGGAACGCTCTCAATCTCCAAAATCTAATACCCCCTGCCAATCCCAAGCTATCATTGGAAAGGCCTGCTTCAGGACTACACACTGTCACCAACAGCACCCCAAAATCACTCTCCTTTGTGATAAGCACGCCTTTTTCCATTCAGGGTCACCAGATTACCTCCAACCCTCACCATTAATTTTTGATTTTTCCCCAATTGGAGACAACGACCACCCCCCTACCTGACACACACCAAGCTAACAAACCAACTTTCATCTGCTGCAACACCACCTTCACAACACACCCAAAATCCAACGAAATCCTTTCAAACTTGGCACACATAATCGTCCTGAGAAAACAGCATGACTACTGACTCAACCAAGTATGTTGCCAAGTCCTTCAGCGTCTTGGAGGGACCAGAGAATTTCGGTGACTGGTTGGAGGATCTTACAGCAGAACTCTCCAACAAAAATGTCGACTTACGCCACTGCATTGACACAAGTCACATCAACGCAGAGCAGAATGATGCAATTGATCCACTAGACCTCCGCGACACTGGAACCTGTCTCATCAGAGATGGACCATTCCAAGGACAGAGATTCCAATTGGTGCCTCCGCCTCGTGGACAAGAGAAAGTAACTTGGTTTCCTGGTACACAGAACCAGAATGCACATTGCTGTCTAATTATTCGCCGCCACATCTCTCGAGCCCTTCTCACCCAAATCACACCTGGTCGAAACTTTGCTTACGAGTTGGTTGGCGAATTGGGAATAATTTGCCGCACAGCAGACCAGGGACTCGCAAAGGAGATCATTGACGACTTTGAACGCATCAAAATGGAACCAACTGAAGCCTCAGATGCCTTCATTACCCGATTCACTGAAGCATACCATCGAGTTGACAGCTTTGCAAAATCAGCAGCTGGAGAACTTCTCCATCGTATCCGCCCTTTCCAAAAAGTTGTTCGAATCTTTGTTGGTTCACTGAACCAAAGCCTATTGGACATGGGGATAGGAAACGTTTTTCTTGTTGTCGGCAACCCAGCTCCTGAGATAACAAGTTTAGCCAAACTAATCTCACTCTTCAAACAAACTGTTCGTCAAAACAACTATGATAAGCGACGCATCGAGCTGGCAAATCAAAGAGAAGGGGACACCTCCACTGCAGCCCCAGAGGTCAACGCACCAACTGCAAATGTTGCCCAAGTTCACTACATACCCCCCCCAGGCCGTGGCTATCGACCGCTCCAACCAAGGCCACAGCCATACACCCCACGACCCTATGGTGGCTTTGGCAGAGGGTCCACTCCACTCTCTCAAGGAAGTTGGCGACCCCAGCAGATGGGATGGCGACTCCAGCAAAGTGGATGGCGACCACAGCAACCATTCCGTCCACACCAGAGCCGGGCATCTGCAAATGTCACCTGCAACAATTGCAGTGGTCGTGGACATTATGCAAGGGAATGTCCTTCAGCTGCAAACGTGCAGGAGCAGATGCCTCAGCAATCCCAGCAGGCACTCCTAACATACAGTGCACCAGCAGACAGTGATTGGGATGAACAACAGAGTCAGCAGTTTGCAAACGAACAGCAGTTATGGGAAGAGACTTACAACTCACAGCTTGGCGGCCAAAGTGACGACAACCACCAACAGGATTTTTGGATGGCCCGGGAGTGATCCGGGCATTTGCAGTCAACATTCCACCTCCTGTTACTTCCTTTCCTCTCCTTATTGATAACGGTTGCAATGTTACTACTCTTCGTGATTTCTCCTTTTTATCCCATCAACCTTCAACAACCAAAAATCCAGCATGCGCATCGCAAAGGAAGGCCCAGTTCTCAACTGCGAGGGCTCAGGCGTTGCACGAATTCCTCTTGCAAACAACATCACTCTCATTATTGAAGGCGCGCAGTTTGCTCCAGAATGCCCAGTCAACCTTATTGCCGACAGGGACCTCCAGCTATGCGGTTACTATCACTTGGCACGAGACCTCCAACCAGGTGTTATTCACCGCAGCAGTCATGAAGAAGGTGACCCAGCAGTTCTTCAAATGATCCTTCGGCACGGTCTCCAGTGGTTCCCAACTGCAGCAAACCCAACCTTCAATTACAGCACTCAATTTCTCGCCCATTGCGCCAGCAGATATTACAACTTTTTCACGTCAGCAGAACCTGCAGACACACAGCATTCGTGCAGCATTTCTCAACAGCAAAAAACCAGACACTCGCCGACTGCACCAACGTCTAGGACACATTCCCTATGCTCGACTTGCTCCATGAAGGAACGAAACCTGTGCTGACTTTCCAGACATAGACTTAGAACTGCTTGAGGACGAGTGTAAGGCCTGTATTATTGCAAAGCAGACACGTGCCTCTATTCCCCACACAGATCCTCCGGACAAGCTACCTGGGGAACACTTGGCGTTTGACCTTGTGGAGGTCAAACCCAAGTTCAGGGGGCAGTACTTTGCCCTCATTGCCATTGACTATGTCAGCAATTATATCTGGTCAACCAACCTACGACGGAAGTCTGATGCTTTACCAGAAGCCATCAAAATCATTCAGCAACTCCAGACTGTGCAGACGTTCAGGTTAAGTCAGTTAGGTTTGATGGGGGTGAACTTAAGTCAATGCCTTTGAACGCTTCTGTGCCTCTCGTGGGATACGGGTTGAAGTCAGCCCCACACACACCAGAGCTCAACGGCAAAGCAGAACGTGCAGTTAGGACAGTCGTGGATGTAACTCGTTCACTCCTTCAGCATGCTGGCTCACCTTGGTCTTTGGTGGGGTTATGCTATTCACATGCTGTGGACATCATCAACACACTGCCAGGGCTCATCGACATCAACACTGGCCGCGTTATCACACATCACCTCATCGACCTCACTATTGCCGAAGACAGCTTTTCCAAACTCAACAAATCAGATGCTGATGATGACGCTTCAGAAAACTACAGCCTCACCACCGCCCTTCTCTCAGCTGACGAACTTCAGGAACCAACACCAACATCAAGGCCTCCTTCGCGAAGCAAACATACCATTGAACAGCTACCTGAGCCAGAACCAACACCCAGTGGCCCCGGTGGAATTGGTAAAAAATGTCACCCCTCAGGTAAGCACAGCGAAAGTGAATCTGATAACGATGTACAGCTCTGGTGTTTGGTGGTGACGGCACGATGTGTTGAGATTCGACCCACGGGGTACACTACGCCCGTTACTGACGATCCCTTTGAGAAATCCATCCAATCACATTGGATGGGGTGTTTGAAGGGCTCAGTAGATTCAATACTTGAATGGGGCGCTCAGAAGGGCTAATCTGTTCTCTAAAAAGAGATAGGCAAAGGCGGCTGTTGTTCTAGCTTTGTTCATCCTACCAGTAGGAACAATGCAATTAGAACATGCACAAAAACGCTCAAACTACGCACTCTGCACATGTAACACAGCACAGCAAGCATGCAGAAGCAGTGTACCACTGCCCCATGCATCGGAATTCCGCTCTCTGCACCGGAATTCCTCTCTCTGCATCGGAATTCCGCTTCCTGATCTGGAATTCCGCTCTCTGCATCGGAATTCCACTCCCTAATCCGGAATTCCAGCTTTCCTACTGTGCTGTGCAATCTGAGCAATGCAACAGGCATTTAGGAATCAGGGATTGCCCAATCACTGCATTTCTAAAAGTGAGATAAAAACTGAGCTCACCAGAGATTGCACCAATCATTGGATTTCTAAAAACAAGGAAAAAAGCGGCTTGTTTCCCAAACAAGCTTCCTGATTTGGAAACAACTAAACTAATTTACAAGCAACTGTTTCTAAACAAGCTGTAAATTGGTTCCTGGTGGTACTCAGCCCACAAAGTGCTCAGCCCAAGGTGGTACTCAGCCCTGGCTGGTACTTAGCCCTGGTGGTGCACAGCCCAGGCTGGTACTCAGCCCTGGGTGGTGCTCCCCAGGCTGGTACTTAGACCTGGTTGGTACTAAGCCCTGAGTGATACCCAGCCCTGGGTGGGTACTCAGCCCTGAATGGGTAATTAGCCCAGGCTGGGGGTTGGTGCTCAGCCTGTTTTATCTCATTTCTGTGGCCTGCTCTGTGCAGCCCACTGCTCCCTCTGTTTTCTGATGGCTCCAACCTGCAGGAGATAAAAGCAGCAACCTCTCACAGAGATCAAACAAGGAATCCAACCCCCTCCTTGCTGCTTTGACAGAATCCAGTGCAAAAGCCAATCTCTCTTCCTCCATTGCTCTCTCTTCCATCTCTGCCCACTCACTCCACTCTCCTCTCTCCATCCTCTCACTCTCTCCCTTTTCCATCTCACTCGCTCTCCTCTCCTCTCTCTCTCTCTCTCTCTCTCTCTCTCTCTCTCTCTTCATCCCACACACACCAAGTCCCTCCAGTCCTGGGGGGATTTCATCACAAGCTACCTACAAGCCGTCGGCCACACTTGTACGCTCGAACAGGGCCCTGCTGCTCTTACAAGAAAAGGGTTTCTGACTCTAAACAAGACCAACCTGTCTGTGAGCACCGGCTCACCAGCTACTTTAAGGCAACAAAGGGCTCTTGGCTCTCTACAAGAAAGGGCTACCGCGCTAAACAAGTCCACTGATCCACCAAGCCGCTACCTAGCATGTCTTCTTCGACCCCCAAGGCTGTCCGCTTCTCTTCTTACGGCTACCAGGCTTAGGAACTGCATGTGGAAGAAGTCACAAGCCGGTCATGGCATACAATCTTGTTGCCAGCTTCCTCAAGCCTGATTACTCAACCCTAAATTGATTCATTACCGCTCTTGGATGAGCCTTGCAAGTGTAATAGTCTACTCTGAGTGAATGAGTTGAAGGAGTGATTGAAGCGGAGATGTGTTTGTGGTGCTCCTCCCCCCCCAACTTGGAGAGAAAGGGAAAAACTCTGTTATGAAGAATTGATACCTAATGATGATATACAAAACAGATGCTAGGCAAGCATGACCAGCACAGGTTAAAACCAATCCTATATATCTGCTTGAGCAGAGGAGGAGGAAAAAAGTCAACACCGGCGTTCTGTTCCACTTAATACTTGGAGTATTGTCACAGTGCACACCAGTGCCCAGGTCATTGGTGGTGGCTCGCTCTCCCAGGGCATCATGAGAACAATAACTGACAGTCCAATACGTTTGGGTCCGTCTTGTGCCTCTTGCTGCTAACCAGTCAGTTCCGCCTAACAGCAGCACTCATTTATCATGCTTTCCCCAGCTCTCCTCCACAAACAGACTTTGCCCTGCTTCCCAGTCTCGAAAGTTGTTGAAGTTGCAATGTAGAAGGCGACTCGTGAGTGGAGGTGATGTCGCAAGAAGGTGGACGGTCAAGGAACCAAGGCTTGAATCGAGAACTTTTACAAGGGAGCGAGCGTAGCAAGCGACCAAGTGCAAGTGGGTAAATTGAGTTTGTTTTTGACAGGGACTGGCAAATTGGAGTGAGTGCCTTTTTGTTCAGTAAGAAAACTCCAATTTATACTCATGCAGGGAGGTTGACCAGTTTTCCTGTTTTGCCTATCTGAACAAGTTGCAAACTGCTTCAGACAGAACTTTGCTCTGGGGAGGTGTTGTAAATCCCTCCCCACAGAGGGAGGGTGATTTTATTCAGAGCATTTCAAAGCTCTGTGTGGAGGAGCCCCGTGTGCAAGCAACTGCTCTCCCCAGATAGCGAAAATGATTTGAAATCATCAGGAACATTTCAAATCACCCAGGGTCTGTCCAGAGGTCTGTGTGCAGTGACCAGTCTTCCCACAGAGGAAAGATGATTTGAAATCATCAGTGGCATTTCAGCAACAACCGTGTTCAACATTGGTTCAGACAAAAGTCAAGTGACCTGGAGCTGCTGTGAGCTGCCCTGGTTCAACATTTCTCTGAACTCATTGAGTGTGATTTTCATCTCATTGTCCGCGCTGGCGAAGCCTTGGAAAGCAAAGCTGGAATCACCGTCTTCACCTAACTCTTTTTGTTGGATTCAGATTAGACCTTTCGGCTTACCCAACTTAGTGTAAGTCGCATCGGCGACGGCGACAAGGCCGCCGTCGAAAATAATCTACTCACACTTACAACTCCACCCACAAGCATCGTATTGCATTTGCTTACAGCTTATTCTTATATTACCTGCTCAAGAAGTCTCAGAATCCGCCACCAAATCAGGGAAATCACTGCCTTTCAAATTTCTATTCTCCTGCACACATTTTCCTCCCAAGCATGAGCGAACGTGATCAAATCAAGTATGCCTCCCGTGCATTCCCCATTCTCAAAGTCACAGCAAATTTTGGAGATTGGTTGGACGACCTAATTTCAGAACTATCCAACAAAAGCATTGGTCTCTGCCACTACGTCGACCCACTGAATTAACATATTACGCAAACATCAGCGGACCCCAATGATCCTTATGTCAGCCCAACATGCAGAGTACGCAGGGGGCCCAACCACGGCGAGCATTATGCATTTGCACAAGACAGGCGTGAGCCGGTCAAATGGTTCCCAGGGACAGAAGACCGAAGGCATACTGTATACTTCTCGTTCGACGACATGTTGAACCAGAGCTCCTGCCACAGTTCCCCAGACGAGGGTAGATTTTTGCCTACACACTGCTTGGAGAAATCGCGATTGCATGTCGAACAACAGATCAAGGATTAGCAAAGGAAATTATTGATGATTTCGAACATATAAAAATGGAACCTGCAAAATCATCCAAGTCATTTGCAATGCGCTTCATTACGGCTTACCACAAGTAGAACGTTTTGCAGAAAGTTCATCAGTGGAAATCCGCAGTCGCGTCACACCATTTTCCAAAGTTGTGCGAGTCTTTGTATCTGCCCTGAACAACACCTAATCGATATGGGTGTTGCCAATATGTTCATGTTTGCAGGGAATCCTATTGTGAAATCCCACCCAGGACTGGAGGGACTTGGTGTGTGTGGGGATGAAGAGAGAGAGAGAGAGAGAGAGCAGTGATGATGGAAAAGGGAGAGAGTGAGAGGATAGAGAGAGGAAAGAGGAGTGAGTGGGCAGAGATGGAAGAGAGAGCAAATGGAGGAAGAGAGATTGGCTTGTTTTGCACTGGATTCTGTCAAAGCAGCAAGGAGGGGGTTGAATTCCTTGTTTGATCTCTGTGAGAGGTTGCTGCTTTTATACTCCTGCAGGTTGGAGCCATCAGAAAACAGAGGAGCAGTGGGCTGCACAGAGCAGGCCACAGAAATGAGCATGGAGCAAGGCAAAGACTGTTGAGATTCGACCCGCAGGGTACATTACACCCGCTACTGATGATCCTGAAAGAATTTGCTATGATGGCTGATTGATGGATTGGGCTGCTGTGGTGACACTACTGAAGGTGGTGGTGGTGGAGGTTTATCTTGGCTTCTGTCAGTCTTGTGTTTGTCTTTATACAAAACTGTTACAAGGACCATCACTTGCAAAGCTGCAAGTCATCCTTGCCGAGCAGTATCAGGTCAAAGCTCCTGCACACTGCTTACACCAAAGACCCAAAACTAACACTTCCCCCCTAAGCTGTGGGCAGGAGCAAAGGCCAGTACTTAGGAAAACCTTAAGCCGTAGTCAACTTAAGGAAACCGTACACCGGAGAAAGAAGAATCACAAACATGTATGACTGGCCATCGGATGGCAGAACAGAAAGGACAGACCACACTAACAAAAATGGATGGGGGCACATATTGAACTTCAGAGGTAAAAGTAAATGAGTCAAAGTAATGAAAAAGAACAAAGAAGAAAACAGCTTCACAGATAAGAAAAAATGAATCAGAGGAAAGAGAAGAAACAAAGACCAGTGCGACTCAGATGGTATTCACTGAGAGCAGCTGAGAGAGATTTTGTCATATAGTCTGCAGGCTGTTCTCCTCCAGCAATCCATTCAAGCCGTACTACCTTTGTTCCACGAGTTCTCGAATATAATGATACTTTACCATGATATGCTTTGACAGATTGGTGTAAAGATCATTTGAACTGAGGTTGATCACACCGCTGTTGTCAGTGTAGATAACAAAGGAGTTGGAGACAGAGTTGAAGTGCTGAGTAGAGTTGGGATAGTGCCTTAAGTTCTCGTCCCAGTTCAAGACACAGCTATGTATTCAGCTTCCTGCGGTGACATCATGACAGAGCGGCTCCAAACAGATGTCCAAATAATAGCTGTTCCTCTGAATAGAACATAGTAGCCAAGCTGTGATTTCCCATCTGAGTGGACACGCCCTGGAGATATTCGAGAACCCAATAAGGATCTTCTTGTGTTGCTTGCTGGGATCCTTGCTGAAGGCACCAAGGTATGAAACTGCTGGTGCAAGGTCTGGTTGTGTGCGTGTTGCAAGGTAGTTGATGCTGCCAAGGATTGCCTGGTACAGTCTCTGGTCTGCAGCTGCTTTGTCGATCTTACGTGGCTGAAGATTGAGACTACTGGAAGGGCAGTTCTGCAGTGCGGTTGTTGATAATGTTGGCATATAACTCCTTGATGTAGACTTTCTTGTATGATTTAGGTGGCTGTTCAACTCCAGCGGTAGGTGCAGTGGTAATGAACTGCTCGATGCAGATTTGGCACATAAAATGCTGTTGAGGTATGTGTTGCTGATATCCACTGTGCCAGTGTCCCAGTTGATTCAGGCAGCCATTTCAGTGAGTTAACAAAGACTATTGATTTGGACAAAAGGTGAGTGAGTACTCTGAACTTCAATGCAATGATACTAAGTGAGGCCCCTGGCCATGAGCTGTGCATAGAAGCACTCAATGCTGCTGTCTTCACAAAGTTTGACCTTGTAGACCCATTTGTTCCAGATTAAGTTGACATTGGTGGGTTGTTCAATAACTTCAAAGGCGGTCTGCACATATACGAGGTTCTGGGCAGGGTGTGCTTGTCAACACAGTTGGCCTGAATCTGCACACTTTGCAGAGTTGTCAGATGGTGGCGACAGCTGACGTGGTTCTGATGGAATTTCGCCTGAAGGTAAGAAGTTTGTGGTGGATTCCAAACTTTAAAGTGTTATGATCTGCAGTAATGAAGGATGAAGATTTTCCTGGATTTTGCTGAGACTGCTGCAGTTTGAATAGTTTGATGATGTGGTAATTGTAACTGTGTGAGGTGGTGATTTTGTTTTTTGTGTGGTCTAGAGTGGAGAATAAAGATAGAGACAAGTTTGTGGTAGTAAGCATTGGTTAGAGTTAGTTTGACTTTTTCTTTCTTCAGTTCTTGTGTCTGTCTGGGGACGTCGTCGCGAGGCAAAGTCAAGGTTGATCTCGCTGTCTAAGCAAACCAAACTCAACTTCACCCCAGCCCCTGTCATTGTCGACACCCTCAATCGCAGCAGCGCCAGCCCCAGCAGCTCTCGATCGCCCTTTCCCACGATCCCGCTTTGTCGTCAGCACTGCAGCAGAGTTCACGAACTCGAAAAAGCCCTTTTCGCCATCACAAAAAGCAACTCACCTGCCCCCCTGCAAACACGCATTCATCTCCAAAGGCCTTGCCGACGTGCGAATTCTGTATCGAAGGTTCAACGACTCTCAGTGGTGTGCACCCACTGCTGCCCCCCAGTCTCCCCAGCGTTTTCACACCGAACTTGCCCGCGTTAGCAAACGTGATCTCGACGATCTCGAAGCGGCGATCCGCCGCATCCACCACATATCGACAACCGCTGCGATCCTCGCCAATTCCTCTCCGATCACCACAGCTACACCAATCCGCGATTACCTTGCCGATCGCAAACATAGAACCCCCCATCTGGCGAATCCGGCGATCCCAAGCGACCCTGGGCTGCACGAGCGACGCAGACACACCATTTCGATCCTCGTCCCGCTCTCCATCGCTAAGCCCCACCCCCCGCCTCTCCCCACGAGCTCTATTTTCGCGCAACCAGATATGTCCCAATCGAGCCAGCCGACCTTCTCCCAGACGATGTTCCCGGATCCACCACCCCGACGACCCCCCCCGACTTTGGAGGAAATTTCCGATTTCATGCAACGAACCAATTCACTTCTTAAGCTTCACAGCGAGAAGCACGACTACAGCCTGGCAGTGATTGACGACCTCAAGGGGGAGATTGGCCGCCTCCGAGAGACTATCAAACAAAAGATGAGCGCATCCGCGAGTTGGAGTCGGAGATACTGCTGTTGCAGATTAATCGCGGAACTGACCGAGGCAGCGGTGGCACTTCAACCGGTGGCGGAGGTAGCGGTCGACACAGGCCTTCAGATCACGCAGACACTGATGACGACAATGAGGAGTCGGAGATGAAGAACGAGAGCGCCCACGATCCACCAGGGGGGGGCGCCGCCCCCCCTCGCGCGTGTCTGAGCGCCCACTGACACCTGGAGGAGGTTGGCCAAGCTTGCCTCGTATGAAGCAGAATGTGCACCTGCTAAGTTTCGCTGCAACTGTTGCGCTCAATGGTCCTAAGCCCATTCATCCCAGTCCATTTGTGAAAGGCATCTTTGTCGCACCCAATCCCAATGCCTCTGTTGAAGACAAGATTGCTCAGGTTCTGAGGCCGCGTCCCTCAGCCGTCGCGGCTCGGCGCTCAGCGCTGGGCTAACGTCCGGCCTGAGTCGTTGCTGCCCGAGGCTAAGTTTGTTCCAGTGTACATCCGACCTAACCTTTCAGATGTGGGTCGGCTAACCCCCGCCACAGCATGAGACTTGTGTTCAGACCTGAGAAGGGCTTCCCCAGAGTACCAGAAATTTCAGTCATTGGCCAATATGCTGCTCTGATGGAATGCTGGGTGTATGAGGGAGACAAGGAGAAGTTCATCAAGGCTTGTGCTGATGCTGAGATTGCCGTGGACACTGATTGTGAGCTCTGGATGCCCTCGAAGTTGAAGGATTCTCCTGAAGCTAGGGAAGCAGCTGTGCAGGCGTATATCCGCCGGGTTGCTGGGATCCTGAACCATCCATTCTTCAGACCACCACCAAATGTTGCCAAGTCTATCTATGCATCTGTGCCAAAGAAGTTGGAGACACCTTGAGAGGGAAGTTGAAGGATCTCTCTCTGTACCCATCTGCGCCTTCTGGTGCGAAGGGGAAGGGGAGGGAAACTGAGACTGAACCCACTGCTGTGCGTGCTGGCGATGCCAATGCCATGGAAACATGAGCAAGTCATGAGATTTGGATTTTTGAATGCCCATGGATCCTAGCTGGACATTCAGATCAAGTTCAAGGAATTTTTTCAGATTTTCAAGTAGACTATATGTTGTTTTCAGATATTGGAATGTGGAGTTCTGACAGTATGAGTGCAGTTTGGGGTGTTGTTGCTGAGGCAAGGGGGGTGCCCCCTCCTCATCAACCTGCGCGGGTGTTGGAACAAGGGCAAAGAAAGGAGTGGCTGTTGTGGTGAGTGGGGACCTGGACAGTGATGCCCACCTGGTGGTGCAGACCCTGCACAGGTCCCCCAAGGAGAATGGATAATTGTGAAGATGTCAGAGCTGATTGTTGGATTGACGTATTTTGCGCCGAGCGCACCTCTGGAGGCTCTGCAGGAATTCCAAGATCAAGTTAGTCAGTTAGCACTCTTTTGCCTGCAGCACCCATTCTGATCATTGGAGACTTCAACATTTTGATGCGTGAATATGGATGCCGCACTTCTGCTCCTGCTGAGCGTGTTTGCTGGCTGCAGGACTGGCTGCGACCTCCTTCCCAGTGGAGGAGGGTTGCCCCGGTTCGTGGCCAGTGGAATACAATGACAGAGGGAAGGGCTGGTGGATCTGGTGGACGGGGGGTCACTGATCTTTTGTTTGTCAACCAGCATGCTCTCCCCTTTGCTCAGAACCTGGTTGTCCATGATGACCCTTCAGAGTATGTTGGTTTCTCAGATCACATGCTGTTGACTTTCACCTTCAATGGGGATCTGACCACCAAGCCCCCATTTGAGCGCCTGAATGTTCATCGGCTCATGATGAGGCAACCAAGTATGCTAGCTGCCTTGAGAAACCAGAAAACCCATCAGAGCCCAGATCCATTCAGTCTGGAAAGAAGTTGAAGCTGCCGCTGAGGCCGGAGAGCGCTGGACTTTTGAGAGGCGACTTGATGAAATCCCACCCAGGACTGGAGGGACTTGGTGTGTGTGGGGATGAAGAGAGAGAGAGAGAGAGAGCACTGATGATGGAAAAGGGAAAGGAGTGAGAGGCTGGAGAGAGGAGAGGAGTGAGTGGGCAGAGATGAAGAGAGAGCAAATGGAGGAAGAGAGATTGGCTTGTTTTGCACTGGATTCTGTCAAAGCAGCAAGGAGGGGGTTTTTTTTTCCTTGTTTGATCTCTGTGAGAGGTTGCTGCTTTATCTCCTGCAGGTTGGAGCCATCAGAAAACAGAGGGAGCAGTGGGCTGCACAAGCAGGCACCACAGAAATGAGATAAAACAGGCTGAGCACCAATCCCCAGCCTGGGCTAAGTACCCATTCAGGGCTGAGTACCACCCAGTGCTGGGCATCACTCAGGGCTGAATACCAGCCAGGGCTGAGTACCAGCCTGGGCTGAGCACCACCCAGGGCTGAGTACCAGCCTGGGCTGTGCACCACCCAGGGCTAAGTACCAGCCAGGGCTGAGTACCACCTTGGGCTGAGCACTTTGTCTGGGCTGAGTACCACCAGGAACCATTTACAGCTTGTTTGAGAAACAGTTGCTTGTAAATTAGTTTAGTTGTTTCCAAATCAGGAAGCTTGTTTGGGAAACAAGCCGCTTTTTTCCTTGTTTTTAGAAATCCAATGATTGGTGCAATCTCTGGTGAGCTCAGTTTTTATCTCACTTTTAGAAATGCAGTGATTGGTGCAATCCCTGATTCCTAAATGCCTGTTGCATTGCTCAGATTGCACAGCACAGCAGGAAAGCTGGAATTCCAGATCAGGAAGCGGAATTCCGGTGCAGAGAGCGGAATTCCAGATCAGGAAGCGGAATTCCGATGCAGAGTGCGGAATTCCGGTGCAGAGAGCGGAATTCCGGAGCATTGGGCAGTGGTACACTGCTTCTGCATGCTTGCTGTGCTGTGTTACATGTGCAGAGTGCGTAGTTTGAGCGTTTTTGTGCATGTTCTAATTGCATTGTTCCTACTGGTAGGATGAAAAAGCTAGAACAACAGCCGCCTTTGCCTATCTCTTTTTATTGAGACAGATTAGCCCTTCTGAGCGCCCCATTCAAGTATTGAATCTACTGAGCCCTTCAAACACCCCATCCAATGTGATTGGATGGAGTTCTCAAAGGGATCATCAGTAACGGGCGTAGTGTACCCCGTGGTCGAATCTCAACACGACTGGCTTGTGTCGATGCTGTTTCAGACTCTGTGGTGCAGTGGCTCATGGACAACGCTGTCAAGGTGGCTGGGAAAGTTCGCTTCAGGGGTGGTGCTGGAGGACCAGAGGTCCGGAGAAGCATCTGGAGGAGCTAAAGTGCCGTCGCGTGGAGGCGCGAAGGGCTGCTGAGGCTCACCCAGATGATGATCCTGTGGGGCAGAAGATGGCCTGGACTCAGTTTCGTCAGTGGAATAAGATTGTGAAGATTGCCATCAAGCGGTACAGGAAGCGTGTATATTCAGCTGTTCAGGACTCTGCTGTGCGTGACTTTGCTGGTGAGGCCAAGCGCATCAAGTGTCAGAAGGCACGTTCAGATAGGAGCCAGTGTGCCCTTGACCCCCAGAAGATGGGCCATTACGAAGACCATTTCCGCACAACCATAGGCCATGAGCCAACTGGAAGTGATGTCCCTGACGCCGTGGCTCTTGAAGAATCAGCAGTTACTGTGAACAAAGTCCCTCTGAAGCAGTCTGAAGTCTCCTGGATTAAGAAGGTTCATGTTGAAGAAGCATGCAAGGTTGCCCCCAGGGGCAAAGCCCCTGGAGAAGACATGCTTTTTGGGGAGTTGGTCTCAATTGCTCCGCACTTGGTTGCTGCAGTCCTGCACAGATTTTTCAGCTTGTGGCCTCTCTTCATGTGGTTCCTTCTCTGTGGTCTGTGGCCAATGTGGCCTTGGTCTACAAGAACAAGGGGCTCAACAGCGATGTTGCAAACTACAGACCCATCTCCTTGTGCTCTAGGATGCGACTTGTGTTTGAGCGCGTGATTGCACCCCAGGTTGAGCGCGTGGTTGAAGACATGATCCACAGGGCGCAGGGAGGTTTCAGAAGAAAGCAGTCCACCATGGACCAGGCCTACACTTTGCATGAGCTTCAGCAGCTGAACCCCCAGATGCATGTGGTGTATTTGGACATTAAGGCGCGCGATGACTGCACAAACAGGAGTCTGGTGTGGGACTCCATCTGGTTTGCCAAGAATGACAAGAGTCCTGACTTTACAAGGACCCAATTGCTGCCATCCTCAGATCTTTGTTTGATTTCAATGCATGCCAGTGCTGGTACTTGGGAACAAGTCTGCTCAGATCCAGTGACAAGAGGATTTCTCCAAGGCACAGTCCTGTCACCCAAGCTGTTCAATGTTGCCATCAACTCCTTGCCTCAGACATTGGCCATGTCTTTCAGAGACCACATGCTGACATTTAATGCAACCTCGCTGAACTTGCTGCTCTTTGCTGACGACTCCTCAGTTTTTGCCAAGGATGCGACAGTACTTCAGAGAATGCTAGACAAGGTGCATGAGTGGTCCCTTAAGCGGGGGATGACATTTGCTGCCAAGAAGTGCGTCGCAGTCTCAGCCAAGAAGAATTGAAGTTGAAGATGAATGGAGTGGAGATTCCCAGGAGGAGTCTACTACCCAGTTGGGTCTTGTGCGCACCTGCAGGGGTATTGACTTTGGGGCCTCGCTGGCCATGAGACTGAGGAAAACAGAAAAGATGCTGGCCTTTTTGGCTGCTCGGGGATTCAATGGCTGGGGCTTCAGGCCTGTGAGCTCTTACAGGGTTTACATGTGTTTCCTGAGACCAATGATGGAGTATGGGTTTGCACTGCGCCCCTTGACCCACACACAGTTGAAGGATGTGCAGAAGTTGCAGGATAAATGTCTGCGGCAGGCGCTGTCACTGGGGAAGACCTCCTCAGGGGCGGCCCTGTTAGTTTTGGGTCTTTTGGTGTAAGCATGTGCAGGAGCTTTGACCAGTTTCTGCTCTGCAAGGATGACTTGCAGCATTTTGCAAGTGATGGTCCTTGTAACAGTTTTGTATAAAGACAAACACAAGACTGACAGAAGCCAAGATCAACCTCCCCCACCACCACCTTCAGTAGTGTACTCCACCCATCACCACAGCAGCACACCCATAGACAATCCAGCCCAACGAAATCTTTCATACAAAACTGTTACCCATCCCAATCACTTCCCCCTTGATTTCAACAAGATCCAATCAGTAGAAGAGCCTGTACGCTTTTCAGATCTGCCAACTTGGGGATCGATCACGGACGCTACAGACATCGTACAGCAATTCTGTTACTACCATTGGAAAGCTCTCGATCTCCTCTTTCCAACGAACCCACCTGATCTCGGATCCGACGCTCCTACGTTGCGTACACCTCTGAAGTTGGCAACCACTTTGTCCCAACTTCAACCTCAATTTGCTGGCCTTCCAGACCTCCCCCAGCCAATCCCAAGCTATTTCGAAAGGCCTGCTTCCGGACTACACAACTGTTACCAACGGGATCCCAAAATCACTCTCCTTTGCGATAACGCCCACTTTTTCCATTCAGGGTCACCAGATTACCTCCAACCCTCACCATTAATTTTTGATTTTTTGTCCCCAATTGGAGACAACGACCACCCCCCTACCTGACACACACCAAGCTAACAAACCAACTTTTCATCTGCTGCAACACCACCTTCACAACACACCCAAAATCCAACGAAATCCTTTCAAACTTGGCACACATAATCGTCCTGAGAAAACAGCATGACTACTGACTCAACCAAGTATGTTGCCAAGTCCTTCAGCGTCTTGGAGGGACCAGAGAATTTCGGTGACTGGTTGGAGGATCTTACAGCAGAACTCTCCAACAAAAATGTCGACTTACGCCACTGCATTGACACAAGTCACATCAACGCAGAGCAGAATGATGCAATTGATCCACTAGACCTCCGCGACACTGGAACCTGTCTCATCAGAGATGGACCATTCCAAGGACAGAGATTCCAATTGGTGCCTCCGCCTCGTGGACAAGAGAAAGTAACTTGGTTTCCTGGTACACAGAACCAGAATGCACATTGCTGTCTAATTATTCGCCGCCACATCTCTCGAGCCCTTCTCACCCAAATCACACCTGGTCGAAACTTTGCTTATGAGTTGGTTGGTGAATTGGGAATAATTTGCCGCACAGCAGACCAGGGACTCGCAAAGGAGATCATTGACGACTTTGAACGCATCAAAATGGAACCAACTGAAGCCTCAGATGCCTTCATTACCCGATTCACTGAAGCATACCATCGAGTTGACAGCTTTGCAAAATCAGCAGCGGAGAACTTCTCCATCGTATCCGCCCTTTCCAAAAAGTTGTTCGAATCTTTGTTGGTTCACTGAACCAAAGCCTATTGGACATGGGGATAGGAAACGTTTTTTCTTGTTGTCGGCAACCCAGCTCCTGAGATAACAAGTTTAGCCAAACTAATCTCACTCTTCAAACAAACTGTTCGTCAAAACAACTATGATAAGCGACGCATCGAGCTGGCAAATCAAAGAGAAGGGGACACCTCCACTGCAGCCCCCAGAGGTCAACACACCAACTGCAGCAAACCCAACCTTCAATTACAGCACTCAATTTCTCGCCCATTGCGCCAGCAGATATTACAAACTTTTTCACGTCAGCAGAACCTGCAGACACACACAGCATTCGTGCAGCATTTCTCAACAGCAAAAAACCAGACTCGCCGACTGCACCAACGTCTAGGACACATTCCCTATGCTCGACTTCGCTCCATGAAGGAACGACGAACCTGTGCTGACTTTCCAGACATAGACTTAGAACTGCTTGAGGACGAGTGTAAGGCTGTATTATTGCAAAGCAGACACGTGCCTCTATTCCCCACACAGATCCTCCGGACAAGCTACCTGGGGAACACTTGGCGTTTGACCTTGTGGAGGTCAAACCCAAGTTCAGGGGGCAGTACGGCTTTGCCCTCATTGCCATTGACTATGTCAGCAATTATATCTGGTCAACCAACCTACGACGGAAGTCTGATGCTTTCCAGAAGCCATCAAAATCATTCAGCAACTCCAGACTGTGCGAGACGTTCAGGTTAAGTCAGTTAGGTTTGATGGGGGTGAACTTAAGTCAACTGCCTTTGAACGCTTCTGTGCCTCTCGTGGGATACGGGTTGAAGTCAGTCCACCACACACACCAGAGCTCAACGGCAAAGCAGAACGTGCAGTTAGGACAGTCATGGATGTAACTCGTTCACTCCTTCAGCATGCTGGCTCACCTTGGTCTTGGTGGGGTTATGCTATTCGACATGCCGTGGACATCATCAACACACTGCCAGTTCTCAGTCGTGGTTGCTTTCACCGGTTGAAATGCTACTTGGCTTTCCTCCCTGCATCAGCCACTTTAGGGTTTTTGGCGCTGGTTGCCTCTACCATGTGACAGCCAAGGAACGCGGCAGCACACACCAGTACAAGAAACTGGCAGAACGAGCACGACCAGCAATATACATTGGC